>JBBPOD010000911.1:0-13082 GCA_038091255.1 Tylopilus intermedius | reverse complement strand
AAGAGACTCGACTGTGTGCCATCGTTTTCTTCGCCAAATGTTTGTTACAGGTACTAGCCACGCAGCATGCATCCTCACCATGTGGTAACTTGAAGGGTATGGCCAGCATGTACCCCGTTCTCGATTGACGCACTGCGGCGATACTCAGTTCCCGTATCGTCTACTCGTCACCATTTCGTCTGCGATGTAAACTTTGCATCACTCGACGACTTGCCTCATAGACGGACTGGTCACGAGTCTGATTGCCTACTGAGCCGCAGAATCATAGATGACAGACGAACGGGCCGCAGGTGCTTATACATGTCTTGTCATGCGTTGATTACTATGGTTAGTGCATACGATCGACACATGGTTCGATCGTCAAAGAAATCAATACGCTCATTCCTAAAATCAGGAGATTCGCTTACGTGTGGCGGTGCTTGAATCCGGCGCTCGCCGAGGTCCCCCCCTGTATGCACGTTTACCGCACCGCCACGTAAATTGTTCGAACTATAGATACTTAGTAGATACATACTTGTCACGCAGTTAAATGGCGATAGCCCCCTAGTTTGTTGCACCTTTTACTTGGTATCCTCAGGCAACGACTGCCCCAGGCTTCATAAACCTATTGTAAAGCAAGCGGGGCAATGCATGTCATGGTCGGATCTAAGATGAGTGCAACATCGTCAGCGCTGCTCATCGTGGCTATTGCCATCGATCTTCTGGTAAGACGATGTAGCAGTCGACAAACCGTCACATGACGGATCCCCTTAACCATCACCCCAAGGAATGAATCAAATTTAGGATATCAACGCTAAATGATTGCCTACTGGCGACTGCGATGCGAGCAGAAAGACAGGGAGTACGTGTTCACGCTGCGTACAGGCAGCCTAACGTAAGAAGACAGTACAGTCAATATACAGATCGTGGAGGAAGCAAGGAAAGAATTTAATAGCTTCAAGTTGTATGCTGAAGGTGGGTTACATTAATCGGAACGAAACGCCACCAAGGCGGCACCAACATTACGTCGTGAATATCAGCACAACGAAAGCCACCAATGAAACTAGCGAAATACCATACATCACGGCTGTGACACATGGTCCGACTATCATGCTCGTGAGCGGAGGCAGCGCAGCAAAGAGGACGAACATGAAGAAAGGGATGAGCGCTACTTCATCTGGGAATGCAAGCCCAATTCCGAGAATGATGAGAACACAGCCAATGGCGATGGAGACATCAGGGAGTCTTTGAAGGAAGGTAGCTACGATAGGGTGCGTCTGCTGAACTCGCGTCAAATTGTTTGGTTCATAAGACCTCAGCGTTTTGACGTGACTTGCCTCATCTTCCGTGGGTTGCACTTGCACGACGAAATGTAGCCCGATTATCACAGCGGATGCGCCGAGGAAAAGTAATGTAACTTTGGAATGGCTGGGAAACATGGTAGCCAGCCCAACTGAGAAGGCTACAAAGGCAGGTCCCTAGTATCGGAAGCGTTTGAATCAACATCAAACTTGTCAGAGTCAGGATGCTTACCGAGCTTTGTTTTGCTCCGTTCCACCCATTCGATTTGGAGACACCGTTGCCAGCACTAGCAGTAGCGGGGATGGGGAGCATTTGGGGATGAGATTTCGCCTGAATCATATTATGTAGCATAACACAGGGAATAATGGGAGGGACACCTTGAATGCCGGGAACGTTGCTGACTTTGACAATTGTAGCCCCGTGGTGAGATCTTGAGATGCGAGATACACGGAATAAGCTGTGAAAGCTATGAGGTGAATGCTGTGGCAAAAGCATGCAGCCTCGTCATTCAGGGCTCCGGGGGATCTTAGTTTTTTTTGTATCACTGGGACCTTGCATGGACTCTGGAAATTGAAAAGCTCGGAGATCCATGAACCAGATCCCCCTGATGCGATATCCGAGTCCGAGTCTGTGATGGTACACTTGGTCTGTCTGTGTTGATATTATGAACCATACAGATCGGTATGTAGTGCAGTCGAAATATGCTTATCCGAAACCTGTAGAACCTGTAACTTGCATATAATTAGATCCTGTGTCTAGTGCTGTAGCACCAACCTGTAGAACCTGTGCGCGGCATGCAGCGTCGGAGCTGAACGGACCAGTTTAAAGCTCCGCGTTGGGCCAGCCGCGCATGCATATATAGGGAGATCGCAACAAGGAATACTGCAACTCAGCATGCTCAATAGGCATCGACACTGTGCGCTGGAATATGAGACGCCTCTGGTGCGACTCATCTTTGCAGTAAGTGTTTCTGAAATTCTCAGAAAACCTCTCTTAAACGTCAACCGCCAAGACAGCAGGCATTCGTATTCTGTGTCTCTTCGGTCGTACTTTCCCACTCTGAAGGTCCCAGAACTATGCCTGGTTTACTCCCTACTTCTCGAATCATGTCTCTGGCTGGCCTACTTATACAACTAGCCTTTCATCGAGGAATCCCTTTCCACACCCCAATGGCCGTCTCTTCATCAATGGTAGGCAACCGCCACATGCAGTGCAAAGCGCCGAGCAACGTCCAGGAGAATGAGGAAACACGGTTCTGTGAAACCATATGTTTCATCTCACTTTGGGTTCCCTTCATACCCTTCGTTCTGTCTCTCGTCTTCCTTTGTGCAGGTATGCGAATACAATTCTTTCCGTCAAAGAGGGTTTTAACCACGGAGCTCCAGGAGTCGTTTTAGATAACGGGCTTTGCGTTCATCACATGTCCTTTCAGGACTTGCTGATGGAGGATTTATTTCGATTGCATTCCCCACCTTGACCCTGTCGAGTTATGGGATACAGCGCAAAAACTTCTTGCGCCATATATGCGAATCTCATCCTACCTGGTTGCGCATTTGATCCAAGAACGTATACTTGCTTGGCATTGCATGTGCGGTCACGTGTAGCGTACATTACAGTAACAGTCAGAACGATATCATGATATTAAACTTTTGCTATATACAAGCCATGTGGTGCCTGAGGAAGAATGCGAAGTTGCGGTCGATCCGTTAAATATACAAGTACCAGCCCAAGTGCCATGCACTGGCAGCGAGCTTCAGAGGCCTCTGCCGGAAGTTTGAATTCAGTTAATAACTCTGTCGCGCTGTGCCAGTGTGCTCTCCCGTTGTCCCTCACAGGCCTCAAGGCCTCACCTCCGTCCTTCCTCCCACCCTCCTCTCTACCGCGTTCTCGGGATGGGAGAATCTACTGGAGTCAAGTCTGAAAAGCGCACGTCTACGCTCACTGTACCACAGTCATATCGTTGGTTGTGCCCATGGGCTGACGGTGACATTCATCGAATTCACTTGTGCTATAACAGGTCACTTCTTGGTTTGATATTTGCGGTATGGTCATCTCGACCTCGGAGATCCTTTTCTGTCTCATGCCTGCGACAGCAACCCCTCGTTCTTCGGCCATAGTCCTCCAAGAAGATTGCCAAGCATCATTCAGTTTCCTACCCACTTCTCGAGCGCCGTCTCTCACCGGCCTGCTTACACAGCCGAGTGCTTTCTCCTTCAAACCTTCTGTCTTCCTTCGTAAGTAGATGCTATTTACACCCCACGCTTCAACCCACATATACGGACCCCTGAGGAAACTCGATCGCGTGCCATCGTATTCTTTGCCTCGCTGTGGCTCCCGTTCGTACCCTTTGTATTGTCTTGTATCTTCCTCTGCTTCGGTGCATGACTCATATACTCGCTAAATGTTTGTTACAGGTACTAGCCACGCAGCATGCATCGCCATCAAACTGTGTTAGCATATCATAGAGCGAGCAGGCATGGTCATCGACTTGATATATACTCACGACATTCTCAGAATTTGTATTTGGGCGATATAACGATCATCGGCCTGCAACCGTATGTGTGTGGCACTTTGAACGAATGTTAGAATGTGCAGCATGCTTGGAATCGGGCAGGCTAGACGCAGCCGCCAATATTTGAGGCGCCTGAGTAGACTGCAAGCATCGATATCGGTTCATCTCGTCTTTTGAAAGCTGCATTTTGATGCTGTCTCCCCCCTTATGTTGTTCCTGATTTAGCATCAGTTGAGAGTTGACGTGGTGTTCAAGCAAAGTCCGGGGCGGCTGCGATGTCAACTCGTCCTCGGTGAGGAAAAGTATCATTCTATTGAGTGGGCGGGCATTGTAAGAGGACAACGTGATATTCGAGGGAGCCTGAGTATGAGCAACTCTTCGAAGGACTAAACTGTCATGCCGGCCGACTCGGAGATCCCTTAATTGACGCGTATCTCGGAGTGGGTAATGTTCAGGTTGATACTGCGAGCGCAAATTGCTTCACATTTTACTGCACATAGGCTGATAGAATTGGGTAGGAAGCTAGGAATAACATCGTGAACGTGCGAAGGTGGTCCTATCGAGAGATAGCAGACTGTGTCTATTACTGGGGCACTGCGTCCCTACCCCAATACATAATGAAGCTAGGGTATAGATATATATTCAGCGGGTGAGATAGGACGACAGCAATGATGAGAACACCGTCTTCGGAATGATAGATCCCGCTAGTAGCGGGCTGCGGTATCGTACAGTTTTTTCCAAACCGTGATACTTGATCGCCTATAAGACGAAGCGGTTGTGGTAAAGGATCTCGATGGAGATCGTGCAAGTCATGCGATGAATGCAAGGACGATGAAGGTCGTAAGCGAAATCAGGGCGGCGGCATACACGGCAGTTGTGGCCAATGCACCCATGATCATGTCGCAGAATGGAGCCAGCGCAACAAAGAAGATAAACAGGAAGAGGGCGATGAGGGCGACCTCGTTTGGGAATGTCATGGCAATGCCGAATACGATGAGGATACAACCGAGTGCAGTGAACGCATCAGGGATCCTCCGAAGGAAAGTAGACATGATGGGATGCGTGTTCTGCCACGTCGTTCAGTTTGGTGAGATGCACAAGAGCATAGAAGGGAGGACATTCACCTGGCGGCTCCTGGGCGGGACGACAAAATACAGTGCCAGAGTGACAGTGCCTGCAGCGGTAAAGAAAAGCATGGCTCTGGGCTGGCGTGATGACACTGCAGCCAAGCCAGTAGTAAAGGCAATAAGTAATGGTGCCTATTCGAAATGGTTGAATCTACGAGAACTTCACCGATGCAAGGAAGCTTACTGTGGCCCGTTCTACACAAACCCGTCCGTTCCATGTAGGCACGTCACCGTTGGCCACGACGGGTAAAGGGAGGGAAGTCTCGGACATGGAATACTATGACGGGTGACTCGCACGAGGACAGATTGAAGATGGTGCGGAGAGAAGTGGAGGCGCGAGGAGGATTAAAGAGGAGGGAGGACTGAGCGGATGGAACAGAGCGAGGAAACTCAGGGGTTGATGATGATATCCAGCCTTATATAGTAAAAGAAAATCACTGGCTTTGCCAGTGACCAGTATGGGAAGGCTAGCAGTTTGCATCTTTTCCGGCATGAATGGCGCGATCGGGTCTCACGATGATTAACTGAATTCGTTCTGTAGGGTTCCCAGGCTCCCACGACCTCGGCGAGGGATCCTGGCTTGTTAGCAGACAGTCTCCTCGCTTTGCGTGGGCAACGTCTCGGGTCTCCGTTGAGGCTTCAATTCACTACCTAATATCATATCCAACTCCGAGCCGGCTGACCTGAATTATATTCCTCTCCCGAGAAACACTGTGTACCTCGACTCTCACCGTGACTTTCCACTTCTTCTCGTATCTGCATCGCTACCTGGCTGTGGTCGCACTGTGGCTTTTTTTCGGGGCCATGGTCATTGCTCCCTTTCCAGTGCCAAAACCAGGCATGGTGGATTTAGAGGCACCCCAGCGAGACAGACATGCCCACTATCATGATGTCCACTGGACTTGACTGAAATTTTGCAAGTCCCACTCCAGTCTCACCCTGTGTGGATAAAACTTACGAACCAGAAATCCTGTTAGGGATTGACTCATTCGAGATACTATCTGTCCGCTTTGATGGAAAGTGAGGGCCCAATATGTAGAGCATGTAGTAGTCTCGTGGCTCGCCGCAAGCATTGGAGCTAAGCAAGTAGAAATCACGTAGGATATCATGTACTATGTGGGGGGCAGAAGGTTGCAGGAATGGTGACACTGGAATGAATCAAGAAGTTGTGAAGAAGTGCGGCTTCTCTCCAAATTGTTTGTAATTTTTATAGCCTTTGTACCCCGACAGGATCCAGTGTTCTTCGCTAAAGATAAAGTCTTTCTTGCTGGCGAGTCGGTCCAATATCTTCTTCTTCCACTCTTTCCAGACTTTCGTATCGTTGGGGAGGTATACATTGAGGATTTTGCTTGGATTCTCGGGGCGGAGAACGCATAGTGCAAACACAACTGCAGCGGTGCGCGAAGGCAGGTAGTACTTGCACATTGATGGCTTCCGCAATATCTCGTTCAGCAAGATGCGCTGTTGGATCTTCTCCTGGTCGAGTGCGGAAAGAAACAGATTGTAGATCCATGATACGCCGAGGGAGGAAACGAACATGATTTGGCCGAATAGAGAAGCTAGGGGGATGAGGAATAGTTGGGCGATGAGCTGGATCGTAAGGAGGATGGAGCACCATCCGACGTATTCGTCGTGGCGGTCGCTGGGAAATTTCAGAGAAAACTTGCCGACCGTGATGGAGTTGACCGCACCTTCCTCCCCTTGTAGGAGGACAAACTCTTTCTCGATGCCGAGGATTCCATCACCAGACGGAGATCCATTTGCTGGTGTGTGGTGGGTGAAGCATAACGTGCCTGAACCAATGACGAGGCAGGATATACCATTGCCGAGTATACCCCATAGGATCAGGAAGGACGAAAACCAGTCCTTATAGATACCACTCGCAATGCACGCGGAAATACTGGCGGCAATGGGGATAACGGCAAAGATGGATGAATAGGTGATGATGCGCTCTGGATATAACTCCTCGGGCGGAACTACGTCAAGCCTGACAATGGTGACTCCTACACGCGATGCCTGCCTTCCAACAATCTCCTTACCATCCATCCCCGCACATTCCTTCATAAGGACGGAAGCCATATGGCCAGTACTATCCATGAAAGTACCGGAGCTGACAGCTTGGAACCTGGGTCCCTGCCAGCCATCAAACTCGAAGAGTCTGGCAGGGTCAGTGCGGGCGCCTGGGAAGAATGCTTTGAGAACAGTGGATTTGGCAACAAGGCCGTATTGCCTAGCGATGTGGTATGAGCCTGGGGTGTTGTACCATCCCAACCAACATCGGCCGCTGTAAATGTGGACGGTCGCCATCGCAGAAATGGCTTCGAGTCCACCGAAGAAACCCGAGACACCAGATACATCAAGTGCGAAGCGCGACTTGTCGAAGGGTGTCGGTGTGGTGATCAAGCTGGAACGCCGGTTGACAATGCCAGGAAGGTCGGAGATGTGGATGGTAATGCTACAGTGAAGCACGGGGGGAGGGTTTAGCAGAGCGAGCCACTCAGCTGTTCCCTATGTGGACGAAAATATAAGAAGGTGATAGCGAACTGAGCAGGCTGTTGTAGCCTGAAAACAAGAAGGGAGATATCTAGAAGAGGTCCGATACCAGGCTGCCAGTGCTGTGCTAGCCACCTTGTTGAACACGGGTGCGATCTTGTGACGAAACCAAGCGAAGGAGAAGACTTCAGGGATGGGTACCAAGGAACCGAGGGACTGTGGGGCGTCGAGGTAATAGGCCGGAGTGCTCTGGTCGCTTCAAAGTTGTGAAAAACGGCGATCCAAGCGAGAGAGACAAAAACGACGAGCAGAATGAGAATGCGCTCACAGACATAAAGTGGAACTGTGGGCAGAAATCATCCATGGAAGCTACTTATAAGGCATTTTTCGTTGCTGTAGTGCAACATTCTGTTCGAACGAGGATTAGTGTCACAGGCAAAGTTGGCGGGTTCCCATGCGCACCCAGCCATTGGTACGGTCTGCCGTCATCGTAACGGAGATGTCGTTACTGCTATCGGGATATGGGAATAAGCCAATCGACGAAGATAAAACCATGGTTGTGCTTTGTCACTCACTTCGTGAGTATTGGCACAGAGCCGGATGTAAAATGTTGGCCACGATACCCCGTGCCTATTGCGAAGAATCCAACTGTCTCTGAGCCTAGTGAAGCGGTATCTTCGCGATTCCACTCTGAACCGTTACGATCATGCTGCCGATCGCGGTGGAATAAGCCTAAGATAGCCGCGGCCGCATATCCATTGACAGGGGTGCAGCGACATTGCATGCGCCGTTTTATATCTGGTAGTGCGGATGCGTCTCATCTTGGTGGCGGGAGACTGTCAAGTGGCCAGTAGGCCTGGGATATACACTCCGTGCGGGCACGCCGGTGACTTGAATGGGAGGAACGATGCGCGTGACAAGCGCCTATTATAACGAAGCTTCGGTAATGATGACTCGGGAGTCGGGAATCGCAGTCACGACATACTAGACTTGGCAACATGCATGGGTCTCACGGCGCAGGAACGGATGGGCCTCATCCCACGGAGTGTGTGAGGGTTTAACGTTTAACGTTTAGCCAGAATCTTTCCGCTAAAAATATTATGTAATACTGTATAGTACCTCGTGATCCTATTTGAACTTTGTTTCCTTTGGACGCGATTCGAGGTATCCCATTAATATTGATTTGGGCGCTTATCCACAACCTTTGCGCGGTCCGAATGAACCCCAACGGCCCCAACACGCTCTCCGGACCTCCTTACCCTATATCTCGACTGTGCGTTAGTTTTAACATCGTGTGTGCTCTACTCGTGTCTGGGGCCCACCTGGTGAGTGTAGATGTCGTCTGGCACATCCATTTCTCGTCGGATTGACTGGCGTGTTTGAAGCCTCCCAAGTGAGCGTCTCGTCCTCACCCTGCTCGGGGTGTTCACACTCGCGTTCTGACACTTCTTCAGACGTTTTCTGGTGACCTCATCGCGGCCAGAGCCTACTGCCGCGTGAATTTCAGCTCTATTCATGCTTGAGCAAGGAGATGATCGCTCTCTCGTCAATGTAACCGACAGCTATCCAACAATACTACTGGCTATTCCTGAGAAATGCAAATGACGGCCCGGTTAACAATAGACGGGACGTGCAACGACGCAACCTCGACTGACCTGGGATCCTTGAATTCCGGATGATTCCCCGAATACTTGCGTCCAAGTTCAGCGTGTTCTTCCAGCCAGTCTGTCAGAATTTTGATGAACTGGGCATGCGATACCTCAGTGCCGTTTCGTCTTGGTGCCGCGTCTTGCATGCTCCGACTGAACGTCTCGAAAGACTTCCTTAACAGACCTGTAATAGCCTGTTGGAAATCTTCCGGCCAGTTGTTGCGTAGTTGATTTTTAAGCTGAGGACTTTCAACGAGCCCTGTCTCAGTAAACGGATCCCTAATATCAGATTCCTTGGTTTTCCCGATACACCGCGCACCCATGAACGACCAGATAGAAAGCTTTGAGGGCCAAAACCTCTTGTGGGGCAGGTGTTTAGATCCACTTGGTCGAAAATATCCCCTGTCATGAGCGGCCTGAAGCTCCTCCTTGGGAAGCGGGCCGGCATAGGATAGAAGGAACAATAAAAGGACGTATAAAAATGACTCCACGTCATCGAAGTGTGTATCTTTCTCGCCCAAGAGTACACTGAAGGAGATGTACTGGGCATCGCCCTGGCGATGGTGTCAATAATGTTAGCAAATATTCGTATACGCAAGAGATACTTACGAATCTGAATCCGTTGTCATGCCTTGCCTGATCTGGTTTCTGCGGATGAGTAGGACCCAGCCCGGAGGGTTGAAGTGGTTGGCCACAAGAATATGCGGCCTCTTCTGTGTCTCGTGATATTGCCACATCGAAGTCGATCAGATAACCTCTTTTTTCCCAAGGGTAAACACCAAGAACTATGTTGTGCTCGTTGACATCGCGATGCAAGATCCCAATATTCGTAAGAAATTCGTGCCCTTTTATTGTATTGCATTGAGAGAAAGCTGGATCATGATACGGAGAAGGACAGATACCTTTCAGTGCATCGCGTAGCCCCTCAATAAAATCGTGCAAGCTCCAGAAATATTCGACTGGTCTCCTGGGCCCACAAAGAGACATGCATATATGCGGCATGTGGGTTTCAACGTTCACAAAACTGATCTGGTCGTCAAGAAAACCTCTGATTGTGCCGATGCTGGTGCATGTCTGTCCCTTCCTAACAACTTGAACGCTGAACTTTCTGTGAAATATGTCAATATTTCAGTACACCCTATCCGTGTAAGACACAGGAAAATATACTCAAGCAACCCAGCGATCCCTTTGGCATGAGAATTGTTTTTCAATCTTTTCACTACAACAGCATGGTCTGCTATCCGTCCTTGCCACGCCATCCTCACGAACTGCCTCTTTTTTTCGTTGGCAGGACCGAGCACACGAAAAACCGTGGTTCCTCGCCCACGAATCGAGCCAGATGTGTGCAGCGTCCGTCGAGGCATCTGGTGGTACGCGTGTACGAGGCGAGGAACCACTCGTGGCTCTTTCCGGGTTGAACCTGTGATCATTTCGTATTGCTTGGTCGTTTGTGATCCCTCGCATTCAACCTTCATGACTGCGAAAACGTAGGGCGTGGGGAGTTATCTGCCACGGCTGGAGAAAGTGAAGGGAGAGCGCGGCGAGTGCAGAAAGAATCGAGGAGTAATTAGCTGCTGTAAAAGTGTGCGATGGTATAGTACGCTCCGAGAAGAAAGGGGTAGAGGAGAACGTACGTCCTAAGTCCGTTTAAGTATTGAACCCAATATCCCACGGTTGTGGACGTGGTCTGCTGTTCACAGTTCCGTGTGGGCATACAGACAAAACGGAACGAGAAGTTAATGACAGATGGAACAAGTCTACGAAGTACGCCGACTTACTGCGGACGCAGGTTGGTGGGTGCCTCGTTCACAACTGACCGCAGAGTGGGGGTCTAGTTTAAATTCCAATAGTGAGCCGTTCCTCCGAGTCGCGATATCGAAAGAGGGGAAATACCCCTAACTTGGGTTAGCGATAACCGCTTAGTCAGCAGCGGACAGCCTTTACAACTTGCTCTTGCTTGAATTACGTTGCTGCCTACGCGTCGATGGGGTAGCGAAATTTTATCCATGGAGTCTTCCTGCACTCTAAGTGTCGTCACATTATCTGCTCGCCCACGACCACTCTTTACCGCTCCTTCCAGATCTTCGAGGAGAGTCTACTGCGAAATTGCTGGCGACAATCTTCAAAGTAATCGACAAAGGAGTCGCAAGCTGTCGAAACAATGAACGAATGGGTTTCCCTCCCGCTTCGCTCGTACCGCCGCGGTTGTCTGGGGATGCTGTAAAGTTTTGCATCATCGATATTGGTGGCCCGAACAAAGGTTTGTTTTGAAGGTGTCATGGTGGGATTAAGCAAAGGTGCCTAACTTCATCGCCGTGACAGAAACATAAGCCACGGTATAACGTGATCGTACCTATCAAGTATGTTACGTCTTTTTGACCTATATGGGACGCTCTATGCTGATTCTATGCGATAGGATGCTACATGGCTATATACTAGGAAAGGAGGACGAAGCCAGAGAGCCCCATGAGGCTGCGAGTGAGAGGTAGAGCGGGGGAGCACAACTTACAAGAAAGGTTTGGGGCGAAAAGCCGGAGGCTTTTCCGGCCCGAAAACGGACCCGAACCTGTCGGGCGAGAGCGCGCTATGTGGGTTGGGCACCGAAACAGCGTAGCTCAAACTCGACTGATACCAAGTGACGCAGCGTCGCACAGACTGGAGAGAGAAAAGGTCGAATGAAAGACGTCTCCGGAAGCCTGTAAGTGGGTGGTGAAAATTTGAATGAGTCGATGACTACCACATGACAGAGGCAGCTACGGTGCTAGCTAACGCTGCTAGACGATGCGAGGGAAGCGGAGGAAAGGACCAAGAGCCGTTCCGCTTCTCGCGCATAGAATAAACCCTGGATCCGCCTCGGAACTCGGCTTCACCCAGATCCCCCAACTGAATGGTATGTGTTCCTTGCCTACGACTAACATGAAAGGACATGGTTTTTTTTACGAGCATTGGGATCCTGCATCGCTCTGTGCGCTATCCTTGGGAGGAGAGGGTACCTGATCGCCTTCGATATGGCCATCCCACAGGATGCAGAGGGACAAAGGGGGAGCTCCGTCGACTCATTCGAAGTTCCTCAGTCCCCCGTGGGTGGCTGTACCGAGTCTTCGCAAGCGAACCGGACAAAGCACACCAAGAGACTCCTTGCGGTGGGTATACTCGTGACTGCGTACTTAGTTGTCTGCTATTAACATCGTCGACACTAGGGTGCCGTTCCGTATATATCCTTCAAAGTGCTTTGGTGAGAGACACCCATTTCAAGCGATGACGTGGAGTCGTTCCTCTGGGTGCTACTATTCTTTCTTTTCTTCTATTCCGGCACCCTTCCGATAAAGCGCTTCGGGATACGTACGAAGAGGGATTTGTTCAACCGATCGGATCTTGACCCTTACCTCATATGCGACATCGGCCCAACGAGTTCTCTTCATGGAGGGACGCGGCTACCTGGACTGTCAAAGCTATTCTACATCTTCCAGGTCGACGTTGTACAACAACTATGCGCTGATCCTGAAATCGCAGACTCTCTGGAATAACTGGTTGGATGGCTTGCATTCCCCCCGTCCGCTCTCTGTTAGACAAAAGGGCTTGAGAATCGATCCGACTCGTACCGAGGTCTCGCATGCGCCATGTATCAAAGTACTGGACGATTGGTTGAAAAAACATGCGGAGCTTGGACACGCGGTGAATCACCCAGACTTTGAGGATGCAAGATCAGCCAAAGTTTATCCTTTGCAACTTATGTACGTCCCGTGTTGATCAGATTATTTCACTCGCTCCTCAGGGCTAACAAATAGGCTCGTCGCAGTGAACATCTACGATTCATGCAGAAGAGACAGCCTATCCCCTGATAGTACGTTTTCCCGCCTGTAATGTCCGAATACAAAGTACCGAATATCGAATCTGAGACAGTGAACGATCTCCCAGTGAAAAAATCACCCTCGCTGATAACTCCAGTCATGAATGACCACGGTAACAAGCACGGTGGCTGCTCTTGGCCAAAGATTCGCAATCTCCACGCCTAACCAT
>JBBPOD010000910.1:0-13092 GCA_038091255.1 Tylopilus intermedius | reverse complement strand
TAAAAAAGGGTTGAATTTAACTACTATCTGAAAGTTGTGGCATGTAGATCTAGATGTTCGGAAAGCTTCAAACATGTCAAAGGGTATTTATGCGGGGAAGTACGCAGCCATGTGGACGTGACGCATGCCTCACTCTCTCATCATTCTACAACGCTAGACAAAACTACCGCCTTGGCATGTCCTCGATCCGTCGTTGAATCGATGACGTTGATGTGAGAGAGTAGGTAGATCCAAGGTCCTCCGGTGTCTCAGAGATCTCCGCATAACCTCGTGAGTCGATGGCGAGGCCAATCCTCCTAAGCAACGGACACATCTCCAGAAGCTGTAACGATCCGTTTGGTGTGACCCCACCAGACCCACTGGTCATTTATTGTGGATGCGCTCCAGGTGCGGCCATGTCGATGCCAATGCTAACAGTTCGCTATCTGTCAGGCCGACTCTCCACTGGAAATCCAGGCGAAGGTGACAGATTTTCCTGAGTGCCGTGCATGGCTGCAAGTTCTCCAGATCCTCGAGGGTGTGACCAATACCGTATGTCTCAACACTGGTAAAGAACGAAGGGGCATCCTCTTCGGAAGGATGACTCGCCAAAAAAATAGATGAAAGGTCGTGACAGCATATAGTCGGGTCAAGGAGAGTAAACGCGAAATCGAGTCCAAGCCGTCAGAATGTAATGTCAAGTCGTACAAGTTGGGGAGGCAGATGGGTGCGTGCGAAGTGATTTAGTCTGGCAGTGTTATCCTCAGCGAAAACTCGAGCCGAGTCAATACGGGCAAGTGAGAGAGCTGTACGAAACTGTTCGCATTCATGATTTGAACACAGTGCGTGCGAATAGAGATTCCCTTGAGATTCTTGAATCTTGGGGAAGTTAATGAATGACTTGAGAGAATTATGGAAGAAACGGGGACTCTCGACCTCAAGATCGAGGGAAATAAGAGCCGGGGAAGGGCGACATCAGCAGAGGCGTGGCCTTTGGGCCGTATTGAAGTCGCACGTGGTGGGGGCTCGGGAACAATGGTTGAGCGGTGGGAGGATTGGATAGGCCACGGATGGATTTACGACCAAGCCCATCAAAACAAAGTATGAATCGAATGCGACGCGTGTAACTTCGAAAGAGATCCTGGCACTCGACTGGCGTAAGCAGTCGTCTAAACGAATAGCGCCCATAGTACCGGAGGAAAGGATTCATCATCAGACCAAGTGCAAAAACACTCAAAGCTTCTTACCCCGTACACGGGGGTTGACGGGCAGGATGCATCCGACAGACACCGTGCGAGCGGGGACAGGTTGTACAGCTCTCCCAGAGGACATCGGGCGCTGCTCCTTTGAATGTTTGACACCCCCTCACCAGAGAAGATAGATCTGATTTAAAACAGTAAGAAAATATATCGTGGAACAAGGACGACCCTTCACTTTATATAAGAGGCCGTCTCACCGCTCTCTTGAAGTCTCTTCTAGATATACAAGCACCCAAGTCGACTATTCGTGCATCCCAGTCCAGTGCTGGTTAATTGGATGAGTGACACGTTCCGGATCGAGGGGTCGGAATATGACTAGGCTCCTCTAGGCAGTGAGCAAAAATGTCCGGAACGCAGATTGGGTTGCCAGTGCAATCCCGAGTCAGACCGACGGCCTGGGTGATGACAGAATGACAGTCCAAAGAGATTAACAGCTTGTTATAGAGGTAGCGTACACTCTTCACGTTAGAGAACAGTAGTCTAATCATCTGCTAGGCCGACCCCTATCTCGTCTGACCTGAGGTCTACGACGATGATCTTCCTCTAGCGCTTATCTGCTGCGACAAGGTGTGTAGGCCCTACCTCCGTTGAAATCGCATCCAGATTGTAAGCAAGGAATTTACACGAACTTGAAGTCATTAACTTGTAACCTAAGGAAACTTCGGCCCATTCCTGCTGCAAGAACATATATGAGCCCACATTTACTATTTAGGGCGCCGTGCTTCCGCTTGAGCCATCACGCGCGCGAACCACGTTCAGCTACGGATAGCGTTCAATCGCCTCGTCCACGAGATATGCACGATATGCCACCTACTAATTCTGACCGGCGAGGTCATATGCCAGTTCAGACGCTTCGTTCCAGCGGCCCGTGTGCAGCGGGTCTGCATTCCAAGAGCTGGAATGAAAATACAAGTGGGTGTGAGACGCAACGTCAGTAAGGAAGTCGGCAATGGCAGGCACGCAATCGGCTTCTAGGTGAGAGTCGAGGACATCGAGGGACAACGTGGGTGGTAAGGTCAACCCCAGATCCTCCAGTGTGAGATTGCATTCGGTGTAACCTCCCGTATCGAGAGCGAGGGAGATCTCGCCCAGCGACGGACATGTCTGGAGAAGTTGCAACAGTCCGTCTGGCGTGATACCGCTCTGCATTCCCCAACCCCACTGCGTATTGATGAGAAGATGCTCCAAACGAGGCCATGTCGATGCCAGGTTTAGCAGTTCGGTGCTCGTTAGGTTCACTTTACATTCGAGATTGATATCCAGATGGCGGAGATTGCGGAATGCCATGCATGGCTGCAAATCTTCGAAGCCAAGCACAGCCTGTGGAGTTTCGAAGGCAGTGGAACCCGAGGGAGAAATTTGCGTCACCTCCAGTGCTTCAATGATGTGATCGTTGACGGATGCCTGGACTCTGGCGAAGTAGGAAGCCAGATGCTGCTTCAAAGGATAGCCGTGAAGGATGGTAACAAGATCCGTCATTGCAGGGAGTCGGGTCTGAACGAGTAACGCTGAAACTGATTGCAGGGATGGAGAAGTTAATGACAGCCTGCGCAAATTGGGGAAGCAGAGTGGCAGGTTGGAGGAGGCGGTCAGACACGGCAAGAAGGAGAACAGGGTGAACTCGAGCTCCACTAACGCAGGCATGCGGGACAAATGGACAACGGCACTAGCGTCCAAGGGGATCCTATCACAGACCACAGACCTGAGGTCTTTGCACCCGCAAATGCAACCGGAGAAAAATTTGCCGAACGTGCTATGATCTGAAGTGAAATGGCACCGGATGGAAATGTTTTTGATATTCGGGGAGAATTGAAGGACTGCCTCGAGGGAATCCTGAAAGATATATAGAGGCTTGTTGGAAACGGTCAGATCGAGGGAAGTCAGGGATGGGAACGGCATGTCCAACAAGTGGGGAACGTCATGTGATCCATCAACACAGATGTAGCAAAGATTTGGGAAGAGCGGCTCATCGGTAGGAGGGTCCAGGAAGGTCCTGAAAGATTCCCAGCTGAGTTGATGATTGATGTCCATTAAATATCGAATACGACGAGTGTAATTCCTAAGGACCGCCCATTCGTCTTGTGTCAATGATCTAGTAAACGAGAAGCGCTTCACGAAAGCGAAGGATACTGATGATTATCATAAAATATGTCGAGCATCCGAGCCTATCTCACCTTTTTTGCTTGTAGGGATAGCGATTCGTAACAAGATGCTTCTGGAAGACATTGCGCTATCGGGCATGGATTGGGTAGAGATTGCCAGAGGACATCTAGCGCCGGTTCTTTGAATGTGCGACATGTTCTGGCGACAGCAGGTAGATCGGATGCGGTATCATAACGGTCCAAAGTTGGAAGACGACAGTGACCGAATATAACCCGAAGGATTTCTTGCATCCGAAGCGCAGGGTGCATTGTGGATCGAACGCGGGCAGCACTAACCAGACAGATATGAGCATTCCGCGTGCAACGGTAAAGTACCCCGGGCGCGCACCAGTAAGTGTAGCACTGAGGATTGCACGTTGTGGTTTCGATGGACAAAAACCTTCCAGAAGCGTTTCGAGTGCGAGGGTACTTTATAGTAGGCGAATCGTCGAAGTTCACATGCTTCGCACGGCGTAGTAAAAGCTCCAGCTACGTCAGCCAAGTCGACGTCAGAAGTATCCACACCCGCTTCATGTGTGGTCCCCCAAACCTCCGCATCAACCAATGAAAAATGTCAGAAGTGTTGTCAAGGTGGGGTACTGTGGAGTAAGGGCAGGTGTTACGTTCGCGGCGTGGGAAGAGGCCGCAACTCGCAAAGGCCGAACTCGGAAAATTTGGTAAACAGCGAATCATGGAATTCCTCCAGGTACATGGCGCTCGTGCCTGTGTCCGTTTGTTCGCGGCTGTCTTATTGATCGTGTCCATGTTCAGTGCATCGGCGCTGGACTAGGACGCTGCGACACAGACTGGAAAGGAGTGAACATCGTCATGACACGAACAAACAGAGTTATTCTATGAACGGTATGTAGTGACTCGTGCGCGTGAGAGCGTGGGTTCCGAACCAAAAGCCCACTCTGAAGAGACTCATTCAAAGGTGTCAATGGGCCCACTCACGGCTATAGGTCAGTCACTGAACGGCGTACCAAGGCAATGATCTCAGGCTGGCGGTACACCGAAGGTTCCGGTACGAATGCATCAAGTTGGCAAGCTGGAGGTCTATTCCATGATCAATTTGGACTTTAATCTTCGATCCATTCTAGCGCCAAGAGCATACGCAAGAGCCTGTACACGGGCTTCATCTTCGGCCGTGGCAAACCGGGCCAAAAAGTTCAGCCGTGAAAGCACAGCATCATGATAGTGTTCAGACACCTTTTCCAAGGACGTACGTGAAATATCACCTACAACGTGCCCAAACCCTTACTGATTAAATGTGGACTCGCGTCGTTCCAATTAGGTATGCACTGCCGATCATAATCATAACTAGGATGAGAACCAAGCGTGGTGTGGAAATCCGAGTTGGCGCGAGCCGCGATACTTGGGAGGAAAGCGGCAATCGCGGGCGTCGAATCTGCCTCCAAACGAGAGTCGAGGACATTAAGTTGCAAGGTCAAACGAGGTCTTCCGGCGAGACGCTGAATTCTGTATAACGATGCGTATCGGGAGGAATGGTAATCACGCTCAGTGATGGACAAGTCTGTAGGAGCTACAATAGTGAATCAGGCGTGATTCCACTTTGCGTCACCCAGGCCCAGTCCGATGCCAGGTCTAGCAGTTCGCCGTTCGTCAGATTTGCTTTCCATTGGAGATTGATGTCTAAATGACGAAGATTGCGGAATACCATGCATGGTCGGAGGTCTTCAAAGCCAAGCATAGCCTGAGCCTGCGAGTCTGTGAAAGTAACAAGAGCGTGTCACTCCCACCCTCCGAATGATGGAACCATTGACGGATGCCCTGACACTGGCAAAGTGGGCGAACAGACCCCGCTCCGAAGGATAATTCTCAACCGTGACAGCAAGGTTCGTAATTACAGGCAGTTGGGTCCGAGAGAGTAACTTCAAAATCAAACCAAGGATTCTGAGCTGAGTGACAACAACTTGCGTAGATTGGGGAAGCAAGGGGATGGGTTGGAGGATGGAATGTGATCCGGCAACGAGGGGGTCGGGCTGAACTCAAGCTCTGTCAACGCGGGCATGTGGACCAAATGGACAACAGCGCCGACGTCCTAGGGGTCCGATCGCAAAATATAGTGTCGAGGTTTTTTTCCATTTGCAAATATAACTGGAGGAAAAATTGCACGTGAAAGGACCTGAAGTGGAAGCGCAACGGCGTGACTGGACCGAAAGCCTCTTGATATTCGGGGATAGTTCAAGGGCTGCTTCGAGGGGACCCGGAAAGATACGTAGAGTGTGACGGAGCACGGAAAGACAAAGGGCAGTTAAAGGAGGGAAAAGCCATGTGTTGCAAGTGGTAGAATTCATCTGTTCCGCTAGCAACGAGACGACGAAGATTTGGGAACAATGGTTCATCGGTAGGGGTGTTCAAGCAGATTCCCAGCTGAGACTTTTTACCAAATTCCAGTAAAAATCGTATCCGACGAGTGTAGCTTCAAAGGGCAGCCCATTCTTCTGTCAGCGATCTAATAAACAAATAACGCTTCGTGAATTGGTAAGGAAGGATTGTCATACCGGTCATCTGAAACCATTCACCTCGGGAATGGCGAGGGGTGATGAGTCGCTTCTGGGAGACATTGCGCTACTAGGAGTGGGTGGAATAATCCCCAGAGGACATCCAGCGCGGGTTCATTGAGTTTATGTGCGACATGTTCTGGCTACAGAGGGTGGACCAGATACATCAAGGTTCAGTGAAAGCAAACGACAGTGACCGGATATGACCAGAAGGATTTCTTGCGTCCGAAGCGCAGGATGCATTGAGTCAGTCAGCACTAACCGGACAATGGAGATGAGTACCTTGAAGTAAGTATTCTGCAGGCAAGGGTAGGGCGCTCTAAGGAATTACATACTACTTATCGCACTGAGGATCACACGTTTCCAGTGGCGTTGTGAGGCCAAGGGTTACTACCAACCAGCGTCAGACTCGGACACTGCGATCTTGTCAGTTTCAAGTCAAAGTCTTTGAACCGCCGTAACTTGTTTCCGCAGGAAAACCTCGTCACATCCCGGTATTATGTAACGCGCTCTCGTCCAATCCAGAAACGTTTGAAGTCTGGGTCAAATCATCTAGCTCGCACTCATTTACTTCACCGCAAGATGTACTATACCACCAAAATCGCCGATCAACTACCCATCGAACATCCTCTCCAAGTCAGGACGAAAGAAATACAAAAAAAAGTCCGCTGGGGAACAAATACTCCGGCCACCCCCTAGACCCTCCTCGCCGACATCCCTCGCGCACGAATCGTCATTCTTCTCTGCAACACCGGGATCCCGGATCCCTTGACGGGACTCGGACTCGGCGTGAGATGATCGCTCCTACTCGACTCGGAGCGCGCAGGGGACCCTCGCCATACGCCGGCGAGCGGCGACCCCGACCCAGAACTAGATCCAGATCTCGATCTCGAGAGCGAACGCAGCCCGCGCAGTTTGTCCATCAGCCGTCCGCGGTCAGGGGAGGTCCCCGAGAGCGAGAGACGCCTGAGGTGTTTCGCGAGTATGGGAAGCATGCTCCGTCCAACAGACCCCTTTCCAGTGGGTGGGGTAGACGGGAGGGTGGAACTGGGAGTTGGAGGCGTGGTAGGCGCAGGCGTTTCGTTCGCAGTGATGGAGGAAGACGCGGAGGCTGATGCCGAGGCGGTGAAAAGAGAATCGCTGGATTCGCCGAGGGGCATGGTGCTCGTGTCCGTTGGTCCATGGTTGTCTTCTTGATCGTGGTCGTGGCCATCTTGTGCATTGGCGCTCGAGTCAGACGTGGACACAGAAGCTGAGACCGACATCGTCATCGACACAGACGACTCGAGGTGCTCCAGGAACGGTGTGTCGTGAGAGCGCATACTCCCACTCAGAGGTCCATCGGTAAGAGATCCATTTAGCGGCGTCGACACCACCCGCGGTGCGACGTCAGTCGCGGAGAATGGCGTATCAATGCTATACTTGGGAAGCACACGTGTATCGTTAAATGGCGTGTCCTCACTCCTTGTAGCCTCACTTGACGCAGGTGTATCTGAATCGGAGTTGGTACTCGGCGTGAGGTCGGAGAGGCGAAAGATGTCGGGCGTGTGGAATGCAGGAGTGTCCTGGGTGATGTTTCTCTCCGAGCCGGCTCCTGCGGGATGAACCACCTGAATAGGCGACAACACAGAGAGACGGAAGGATGAACGAGTCGAGTGTGTAGGCGCTGACCACCTCGAAGATGTTGAGATGCGACGATGTCCAATTCCTTCGGATGCTCTTCTGTCGTTCTGGAAAGGGAAGAAATGGAAAAGTTGAACTAGTGAAAGAGGACATATAACAAGGACGAATAGGATGCAAACCTGAAGAAGATCTTGGCTGCGGGTGATCATAGATCCGGCGTCGGGGTTCGTGTGTGGTTCTGGTTCCTCTGGAAGTGCAGGGTCGATGGAAGAAGAGCGCGAGACATTCAAGCTTATGTTGCCGAGAACGATTGACTGCGAAGAGCCTCTGGAGGAGCGACGGAGAGAGGTAGACAGGGTGGATGGAGGACGCGAAGGTATAGTTGGTGTCTCAGCGGTAGCGCCCCTCGGGATACGAGAAAGGCCTGAAAGATAGGACAAATATGTCGTCGAAGCAGAGGAAGTAGAAGAAAATGACGAGGAAAGTCGGAGGTCTTCCTGAATCGAACGACGGGGACGATATGCAAGGGAACTTGCGAGTGTCTCCAACGCAGACTCTCTTCGCTGACCTCCAAAGACATCACTTTCCATGTTTTCTGAGTGTCTAGCTGTGCGACGGCGAGCGATGAGGGCGTCCACGGCACTCTGTCTCTCAGGAGAAAGGTCTTGACGAATGGATGAAATGTCGGATGGGGAAGGCGTGATAACATTTGCGTGCCGGTCGTCTTCCTGGGCGAGTTTCTTCCAAAATTTGGATCTTTTCTTCTGGGATTTGAGTTCCTTGCGAATGCTCAACGTCAAATTGAGCGCGGACTGGTAGTGTTCGGGGGTTCGTTCTTCGGTGACGACAGGGTGGAGTCTGGCCAAGAGAGTATTAGAGTCAGCCGAAGCTTGCTTGATGGCGTCCACAAGGATGTCCTCCGGGGATTCGTCCACCGACTGGATAGCGTGGCAGATTGCGTCGACGGTCAGGCGGGGTATACCAATGTCGGTCAACAAGGTGCAAAAGCGCTGGTGCCTCGCCTCGAGCTTCTGTATGGTCCTGAAATCCTCCATGGCACGCTGTTGTTGACGTGCGCTTTGGAGCATCTCCGAGTAAAGCTCGTTGCGAGCGTGAAGGAGGTCCGCACGGTAGTCAACGAGGTCTTGTTCGAGGATGGAACGTTCGTCCTGTAGGTGAGAAAGTTGTACCTCCAATTCAATAATTCTAGCGTTGAGCTTGTCCGAGCCCCCGGGGTATGAGTCCTTTGGGCATTGGGCCGAGTCGGAGAGCGAGGCGTAGAGCTCGCTGGTCGGGTCGAATGAGGGGAGAGAGTTTGGAAAGTGAACAAAGACGGGAGCGGTGGTTCCCACCGGGACCTGCGGGTGTAGCAAGGTAGAGACGTCGCCCTCTGACTTAGTCTGGCGATGGAGGAGCCGGAAGAATTGCATGTCGAGGCAGAGACAAACTGGCAAGGTGGAGGGCACACTCACTTTTATGGGTTTGGGCGGCTGACGTGGTCAGCCACTTGGCAGAACCGAGCGTCGACGAGGACGACTGAACATTGACCTGGAACGTTTGAATAGTCACGGTAGTCCTCGAGTTAGTTTGGTTCATCTTCGAAGCTGTCAACGCCCTGGGTAAACGTCGAGACGCCACTGGGAATTCGCGATGAGTGGTGATAGAAGTTCAAGCGATCCCATCTTCAAGTTCGGCGTCAGAGGAAAATGCTCTAAGTGAGCGGAAATTTTTCAACCTCAGCCTTGTCCAGCCTGAGCACGCCATGATGGTTCTCACTTCAACGAGGAAACTTTGGCGCTACTCATAAATCTTACGTACGACACGACATAATAAAGGGCCTATAAGTAGTGTGTCACTAAAGCAGCAACCCCGCCAAGGGATCACTGGCATGATATTAATGCTAGCGCATAGAATGCTGCCGATTCAGAGCAAGAAAATGAGACTCGGACGAGTCCGAACGTGAGGTGATAGAAGGAATGATATGCAAAATGAGGCCCGAGTGAGTCCTAACTTCAAGACGTGATCGTAGAGTGGGATGTTGATGTTGTGGGTGCAGCGGGATGGGCTACCGGCAGTGTGATTCTGCCAACGTCTGATCGCATGCCATCAGGCCACAATTTGACGATCGGGGCGCGACGGGCGCGTCACTATATCGCGTTGCTGTCGGCTTGCAGCACTGATGGCATGAAGGAGGTGTGACCTTTGCTCGGCTTGTGGGTAGGCAGCGAAGAAACTCGCCTCATCAGAGTGGTGGCTACAGTACAAGATGGTAGTATGCGACACGAAGCGTTAGCGACTCGGAGGGCGTGAGGATAGTGGGGTTGAGGACTCACACGTTAAGAAACTCAAGCGCAATGGCCGCCAGGATTCCTTCCATGGCCGTGTTCCGTCAGGAAGGAGGACCGGAACGTCAAGGATGACGAACCCAGCCTTGGGAATTCGGTGGGACACTGACCTGCAGATTGGACCTGTGTTGGGGATGCCAGTGATGGACGTTGTGCCATGGTCGGGTTGGGACAGACACCGGTGGGGGATCCCGCCGATGCATTGAGATGCAAGAGGACAATGTGAGGAGTTGGGGTGGCAGGGAGGGATTGATTGCGGTGGACAACGAGTCGGCCATGTTCAGCACGGGAACTAGAGAGCGGTATTCTGCTTTTCAGGGCGGGGTTGGGGGATGTCGATCATGAATATATTAGTGACCTGCTGGGATCGTACTGGCATTGACGATGGCAGAGGTAGGTTCGCGAATGATGGAGGCGAGTTCACGAATGGTAGAGGTGAGTTCACGAATGGCACTGGCCAAGTTATGGATGTCAGCTCTTAATCCTTGAAGTTCGCTTGTGATGGACGAGTAGAGTGAACGGAACTCTTCTGCAGAAATTGGTTGGCTTGCTCCATTCCTAGGGAGGTCGTTGGCACGACGTGGGAGTGGTGCTGTAGTCGATGGGCATATGGAGAGGATGACCAGCTTTATTAGGGGTGGTTAATTATTACGTAATTGCAAATCCGCAGTCACATGCCAGTGAGTCACGGTTTTATGAATTTTGCCAACTAACAATCGGGAGTACGGGATCATATCAACCACACCTCAGGCTCTGAGTCGCTCTCTATAGCGCAGGTTCCCTAGCACCACCCGCTGTTCTATCGAGCGACACGTATTCTGTCTGCGATGGGGATATGAATGGATCGCCGGCCCGGATAGACCTAATGACCTTATCTCCGGGATATTTATGCGGCCGCTCCCATCGAACGCCATAGTCAAACGCAATGCCAGACATTCTCTCGCTGAATCAGCTCATCGCGAAGAGAGTCCGCGACCACCCAGACCTCGAAATTCTTGCCATCCCAGACAAGAACTTCAACGTACGTCTCTCGCAGCCCAGTCAATGTAACCCAACTCACCCGCATCACAGTACACAAGGTACACCACCGCTGAGCTCGATGCGGCCGCCTCTCTCCTGGCAAACCATCTCAGAGACACTGGAGCCCTCCCAGGTCGCACAAAGGGCGACGCGGCGAGCAGGCTGACCGTTGGCCTGCTCGGCGTGAGCAACATTGACTATGTTGTCACGGAAATGACCTTGTATCGCATGGGATACTGTTCGTAAATCTCTACTCTACATCTGCGCGACCCGGCCCTTTACCATTTTCCCAGGCGTTCTCTTCCTGTCCCCAAACAACTCCCCACCTGCGACTGCACACCTCTTGACCGTCACCAATGCCTCACACATCATCGTACAGGATCCGTTGCTCTCTTCTGCCACTGCTGCTCTTGCCCACCTCGCCGACCCGTCCTCCGTGTCGGTCATCCACCAACCACCTTCTGACGTATTCGGTCCCGATGCACGCGCCATTCACCCGGACAAGACCTGCTGGGACTTGCCTCTGACCCCCGACGTCGAGTTCCTCATGCCAGTCACTGTCATTCACTCCAGCGGTTCTACCGGCTACCCAAAGCCCATCATTGCGACTAACAAGGCCGCGCTCGGGAACTGCAAGATGAACTTTGGCCTCTGTGCTCTCACAACATTGCCCTTGTACCACGTGTGTCTGGTTCGTTTTCTACACCACCTGCCGCACTGAGTTTGCGCTCCTCTCCCAGGGTCATGGCCACTCGAACTTGCTCCGAGCGTGGTTCGCCGCGAAACCGCTCTATCTGTTCCCAACGGCGTCTATTCCGCTCACCTCGGCAAACATCATCAAGCTCCTTTCGCAGGCACCAAATATACAGGCATTTTATGGCGTCCCTTTTGCTCTCAAATTACTTGCCGAGACTCCTGTCGGTCTTCAAGTCTTGAGGCGTCTCAAATTGGTCATGTTCGGTGGAAGTCCCTGTCCAGAGGAGTTGGGCGACTTTCTCGTCTCCGAAGGTGTCCCCTTGGTGGGTCATTATGGGCTGAGTGTGTCGTTTCTTTTTGCACTTCTCTGCCCGGGGTCTTACGAGGTATCTTTCAGCTGAGATGGGCCAACTCATGACTTCTTTCCGCGATTTCGATGCCGACAAGGCATGGAACTGGGTGCGGGCAAAAGGTCCTTACATCCACACCGGCGTACACGAATATCTGCGCTTTGAACCTCGTGGCGGGGACACCTATGAACTCTATGTCCTGGATGGATGGCCCACCAAGGCAAGCCCTATATATGCGCTCGTTCTGCATACTGAGCATCTAGTAGGTGATGTCTAACCAGCCAGATGGGTCTTATGCTAGCAAAGATCTCTTTATCAAACATCCCACTATACCTGATGCCTACAAGTATATAGGACGGATAGATGATACGCTCGTGATGGTATGCTTCCCTCATCTTATCTCCCTCCAATCCTCAGCTCCAACCGGAACAGGTCAACGGTGAAAAGACCAACCCCGTCCCGATCGAGCTCACCCTCCGCTCTTCTCCGTACATCGTCGATGCCATCGTCTTTGGCACTGGGCGCACGCAAATCGGCGCATTGATTCTCCCATCTGAAGCTGCCCAGCATTTTTCGCATGACGAATTTACCCACCGCATCGCCTCGATCGTCGGCCTTGCCAATGCTGAGGCACCGTCGCATTCCCAGCTTTCTGCTGAGGCGCTCGTATTTTTGCCGTACGGGACGCGGATCCCGAGGGCCGACAAGGGGAGTATCTTGCGGGCCAAGGTTTACAACGAATTTGAAAGTGTGATCGAGGACGTGTACAAGCGCCTCGAGGGGGAGGTGGGGTCGGAAGGGAAGAGACACGTGAAAGGGGAGGAAGAGGCGAGGTTGGTCGTGAGAGAGGTGATTGGGAGGACGATCGAACGGCCGATGGACGGGTTGGAGAATGATACGGACCTGTTCGATTTCGGGCTCGATTCCCTGCAGTCGACGCGAATTCGAAATGCGATTCAGAGGGTGCGTATGGTGGTAACTCTGCCTGATTTCTCCGGGCTGACGAGGTATTTTCAGGAGATTGATCTGCGTGGCAAGAGGTTGTCTATCAACGCCGTCTTTGAAAACCCCTCCATCGCCAAGTGCGTAGACTTATGTATCGCCTTGTTAACCGCTCATTATTTGCCGTGTGCAGGCTGGCAAAACTCATCGTA
>JBBPOD010000909.1:0-13097 GCA_038091255.1 Tylopilus intermedius | reverse complement strand
TCTGGAACTCTGGGATGGTCTGGAAGGTGGCTGGCCAGTACTGGCCAGAGGGGGACCTTGCTGGGAAGTCTGGAACTCTGGCCAGTGCTGGCCAGTGCTGGCCAGACAAGGGTTAGTTTGCTGATGTGCGCACGAGTCGATGCCTCTATAGTAGCACCAATCCGTTCCAGTTGAGAGACCCGTCCTCCTGAGCCCGCTCCCACTCTTGCAGGACGACGAGATTCGGACCCAAGCTGAGAAGGCGCGACAGTTTTTGCGGTCTGGTCGAGCGCAGCTTGCTTAAGTTTCTTCGCATGAGGAGATTCGTCATCGGCATCCGCTTGCCGCTTCTTCCTACCGTCCTTTCGTGAGGGCATTGCGGTAGGACTCGGAGGAGAAATGTGGACCTGAGGAGGGAAGAGGAAAGCCCCACAAGTTAAATAGGCTCATGGTAGACGAGGAAAACGTAAAAAGTACAGCGTGTAAAACAACAAACAACATTCGTGACTCGTACATATTTACGCCGCTCCGCACTTCATACGTTTGTGCACAAGAGGTTTGTCGCCCATACTCCGAGTTTCTCGCAGCTGCTTCTTCAGTGTGAACATTGGTTTGGGCGCAGGGTTAGCTCGGGGTACTGATTTGATAAGGGCTTCAGTTTCCTTCCTCCGAACGTAAGTACCGGTGTCCTGCGAGGGGAGGTCCTTGAGCGCCTTGTCGAGTGCAGCTATGCAGGAATCGATGTCCACTTTCAATCCCTCAAATTCTGCTTTCCTGAAGACTTGGCGCCAGTCCTCAAGCAGAGGAATGAGATCACGGAAATAGGGGGAAACATGGTGTTTGAAGTCGAATGCGAATTCCGTGAATAGAGCCTGCTTGGAATCTTTCGCCACGTCCAATTTGTTATGGATCGCAGTCTCCGTCCA
Organism: Tylopilus intermedius; assembly: GCA_038091255.1. Classification (NCBI taxonomy): domain Eukaryota; kingdom Fungi; phylum Basidiomycota; class Agaricomycetes; order Boletales; family Boletaceae; genus Tylopilus; species Tylopilus intermedius. The sequence goes on along the minus strand of JBBPOD010000909.1, from coordinate 12,192 downwards.
TTGAGCGAGTATGGAGGACTCAAAGTCGAAGTCCTCCCGTTCCTGACCACCAGGGCCGTCATACAATACCGTGATCCAAAATAGAACGTAGAAGAGGGATTCGATGTCGTCGTGGGATGTATGGAGTACAGTGAAGTTTTTCGTCGCATCGAACCGCACAGAACTGACACGGTTGTTGTCCGTGTACAGTCTCTTTGTTTGGCGCTCTTGAAGCGCACGGAATATTTGCTTCAACAGAGATCTAGAGAGGAACGGGATAGTGCCCTCAACAAAAATCAGTCGGCTGAAAACCGAGAGGGGACGGATAGACTCACTGTGCCGCCCACGCTATACCTTTCAATGTAGGTCTTTTGCACCGCGAACTCCCAGTCGATTAGCATCCCACGAACTCCGTCTTGGAGGTCTTCGATCAGGATATTGGAAGGGCTGGTGTCGCGATGAAGGATGCCGACGGCGTCCGCTTCTTTCTGGACTACATCAGCAAAAGTGTGGTTTCTCCACAGGCACACAGCCATCCACAGCCATCCACAGGAATGTACAGCAATCCACAGAGATCACAGAATTAGTGCACTGTACAGTAATATACATTGCTGTACAAGATTGAATAAATCAACTACTAGTATGGTGAATAAGTAGTAGAGCAAGGAAAATAGTAAGCATGGTACTTGTAGCAAAAGTGTCATCACCATGGGCCAAAAAGTGTATTCAGGTTTTGAGATGTAGTCATATATATCTTGTGTTGTAGAATAACAACAGTCTTATAGTCTAATGGTTAATGTGTCAACTCTTTACCACTAAGTCCTGAGTTCAACTCCCACCACTGACATATTTTCTAAGCATTATTAAAGTAGTTACAAGTGTATTAGATAGCATAGTAAAACTATATAATTAGAGTAGAACTAGAATAGAATAGAATAGGATTAGAAATACATAGTACTAGTAGAGTTCATATCTTTTAGTTTTCCATCACTATGATACCATCTGTACAGACCTGTACAGACCTGTACAGGATTACCTATCTGTACAGACCCTGTACAAGTCTGTACAGATCTGTACAGAGGGTGACCTACCTGTAGGTCTGTGAGGCTGTACAGACCTGTACAGACCTATACATGTCTGTACAAAGGGTAGGGGTTTTGCTGATGTAACAGAGGGGATAATATATAAGCACTTGTAAAAAAGAGAGACAGAGAGCGAGATGTGCTTACCGTTGAGAATATCTCTGATGCACCCGACTAGCTCATGCTTCGTCCTAAATTGTGTTATAGGTCGTCCACATGGACTGATAACAATGCGAACATGGACCCTGTCGCCGCCTTTCATCTTCCCGCGTTCCCGCTCATCACGATAGCGAGAGGTCCTATCGACGATCCCTTCAGATATTTCCACCTGCCAGTATTCCACGACGGTTGGCACCCCTGGGATCCCGCTCACCAAGCCCATCATCGTCACCTCGTTCTCTGGCTGCTCAACCCAGTGGTCCTTGATTATGTATGTCTGTCCTTCACGGCGAACAAGGTAAATTATAGTCCCTCTTCCCAGAAAACCGGGAGAGGAGAAAAGCACCTCTAGGATCTCGTAGAAGTGTTTATTCACCCTGATCCATCCGATACGGGTTAGGGGAAGGACAGCAACAAGAGGAGGATTGGGAGTGGGGGGAAGATTGGGAGTGGGGGGAAGATCAGGAGTGGGGGGAAGATCGGGAGTGGGGGGAAGATTGGGAGTGGGGGGAAGATCGGGGGCGGGGTGAAGATCGGGGACGATAGGCGCAACGAACGATGCATCAGTGGTGGGCTCGTTGGATGTGGTGTTGATATTGTCTGGGAACGTTACGTGTAGGTCGCCTTCCATCCTCTCCCGCTTACCCTCCTCGTCCTCGTGAATAGTGCTTGGAACTCCTGTGGTTTCATTGATGACCCTTCGGCGTGAGACCCGAATGGGATGGATGGGTGCCACTGTAACGGTGGGATCAAAGCCCACACATGGCCTATCGCCGAAGACGACCGCCGCGAGAATGGAGAGGAAAAGCTGTGGATACTGGTGTATGTCGATAGATGCGCCGACGCAAAGCCCGGAGTGGTCGTACACATGCGTACGCATCTCCGCTTTGCATATAGAAATGCAAAGAACGAACCGTCTCCAAGGTTGGTCGAGGAGAGTAAGATAGGCTTTGGTGTGAAGGGTTTTTGAAAGGCGACTCGAGGGTGTCCATTTCTCGGTTGTATATTCTGCGAGTACAACGGGGCTCTTCCATGAGAGCGACTGAGTGGTGTAGCTTGCCGACTCGACGAGGATGATGTCTGGGTGTCGATCGTAAGCACCAGCGCTGTCCGCAGCACCAGGCAAACGACGATTGCTGTAGGAGCCCAGCCAGTGACGATGTGGGGGCGGGTTCCTCTTCTTATCAGTCTCTGCAGCTTTCATGAACGGTGCCATAGCAGCGGCAACAGTATTGAAAAACGCAGCTACCAGAGTTTCTCCCCAACCACCGTTTGGCTCGGAATTGTTGCCAGTCGCAGCCTTGGTAGCTTGCTCTAGGGCGACGTTCCCCGGGGAAGGCATGGGCCAATTCCATTTCTGTGTGTCACTGTTGTAAAGCGGAATCGTAGGCGAAGAACTTGGATATTGCCGAAGAATATTCGGGTCATATTTTTGAATGGTTGCTCGGGGGACTAGCAGTGACTCGAGGGGTGGGATGTCGGCCGAAAACTCTTCGAAAATGACGCTGAGGGCATAGCCTAATTTTCTAGCGGACGATGAGTTGGGAGACGGGTGTGGTTCATAGATAATGGCGTCACTGAGTTCCTGAGCGGTAACCTTGTCCATTGTGGCGACCGAGCGGCCGCTCTTGGGCACTGGATATGAGCCGAGTTTATACACAGCATCTACTGTGCGGAATTTATGGATGGGAGGTGGTGCCATGGGGGAACAATGACAGATGTGAAACAGTACTAGTATATGTGCCAGTCAACTGCGTACTACGGCTCCGCGACGTTCTCATGTTAATATGAAACAGCCCAAGTATATCCATGGTTAAAGTGAAAGCGGATGGTAGGTATTTTTGTCAAAAAACTTATTGAGGAAAAATTCGCGAGAGTGCTCCAAAGCATTGAACGACGTCAAACGATGGTCCGCATGGTTGCCAAAGCGTGGAATGAGATTTGCATATGCCTGTATCTGTGTGAGAGGGATGACATCACCTAACCGGTCTCCACTCGAGCGCACCGCTCTCTTCAGGACGTGCATTTGAGTTGCCAAATCGCGGCTACCCGGCTGGGGGATAATGTCAAAACGTTGGACGTATGTCAAGAACCGGTCGGCCCATGACCATAGTTGGTTAGGCTGCCCCAAGGGACGCATAATAAGGCGGAGTTGTACAATGGAATGCCCCGGGCCCTGGCGTGCCGTATTAGGATGCGACAGGAGAACGACATCGATAACAGACCTTCCAAGCCACTCATTGGCCATGTGTAGGAACGATCCGTGTTTGCTATCACAGAGTCGTAACGCCCGAACTGCCAGTCGTTATCGGGAGGGGATGCAAGAAGGGTTTGCGCGGGTAGGATGGAGTTAGTGTGGAAGTCAGTTGTCTGCAGGCGTAACTTGAACCAGACTTGGATATATTCGAACGGGAGCAAAGCGGTGTTTGATGCCTTACGAGGCCCGCCAACAGAGCGCACCGCGTGGACACCATGAGCTTGCTCATGAGAGAAGAAATCGGCTAAACCCGCCCGTAGATCAGGAAGTCGGAACAGCTCGGCAGCAGCATCGACAGATATGCGACGTATTGATGGGTCGTAAGCGAGATTGAAAGCCGTGCGACCGACAGAAAAGGCGCGACGTGGCAAGGGGATAGATTCGGGCTTGGATGACACCAGGGCCACCGCGCGTGCGAAGTAGTTGGTAGTCGGTCTCGCCGGCAGTGCCGTCTGACATACTGAAGAACCAACCTCCCCCTCATTATCCGCATCATCGTCGCCTTCTTCCTCTTGAGTGTTCGCATACGACTGAGGGACTTTTAGAGACAGGGCAAGTTCAAAGTTCCTGCATTTCTCCAAGCGGTCAAGCTGCCGGCAAATCTGGGGGTCGTAATCGTTATTGTTGCTACCACGTGCGGGGTTCTTGATCTGCTCGATGTGGGCGTGCTCGGTAAGGTCAGCGGACCATTGGATAGTGGCGCCAACCCTAGGGATGCTCGGCGCGATGCTTTGCATTAATTCTAGTTTGGGAATATGCCAATTATTGATCGGTTTCCGACCCTTTCCCTGCCGTAGGCCTGCCTCCGAGATAGCGTGCTTGTGCAGATGGAATTCGCTCAGAAAGGAAGTGATGAGGGCAACATCGGTGTCGGTGACTTCGTACGCCTGTATACGATACTGAAACTCTAAAAGGGCTCTGATTGCGATAACCACATCGCGGGACGCGGAGCCAGCAATAACAGCGATGATAGAACGCTGAATGTCACGGTATGTTCGACAGGTGATCTGCTTGAGTGTTGATATGCCCTCTTTAAAGTGACGGAAACCTGTAACGGGTTGGAGGACCGAGAACCTGAAGTCGATCTCGCTAGGGCCTAATGCATTGATGCACCACTTCATGTCGTGATCCCCAAACTCCTTGTGGATGTAATGGAGTAACTCGGGAGTGATGAATTGGCTGGGAGAAGACATTGGATAGTTCCGCCAAAACGGCTTTTCAACACCGTTTAAACGGAACTTCTGCGCTTCGCGGAAGTAGGCTTCGATATCTTGAGGATCGGCTTTTGTACTTGCGGAGGCGAGTTGGGCAAGCGTAGTCGATGCGGTGCGGGGCTCGTGCAGAAAAGAGTCTCCAAATTGCGTGTACATGGCCATCGTGACAGGCGATGTCTTTCCTCCGACACCGGCAAGCATGGCCGCTTCAGGCGTATCGGCAATGTAGCCTGCTATGGGGGTGAAACAGTATCTGTTGCGGCCCCAAGGATCGGATAACATGGCGCCAACGGTAGCGGCGCGTTTCAAGGGCTCTAGAACAAGATCTAGACACTGGTGAATCAAGCGGTCTTCGAGCACGCCCTTCATTCGCTTCTTCTTATGAACGAATTTCGGGACAGGGAGGAGTGCGGCGAGGAGGAATGCATGAGAGGAAAGCTTGAGGCGTGTGGCCATCTTGATGTTGGCAAGGCTGATAAGGAGGGGGTGGGCAACACGATCGCCGGTCAAGACCGAGATGTTGGTTTTATCGGAGGAAAGTATGGTTCCAAGTAGCGTTGCACCGGAAGGAAGCTGAGACTGATTACGGTCAGTACAATTACCATGATGAGAGTCGATCCGACGTACCTGCATCTCCCACGCATCATTTCCCGACATCTATTCTGTATAGACGCGGCACAGGCGCTCTGCCGTCTTGTATGATCGATATGGAATCAGATCCATCGCGTGCGAAAACAGTGGATTATTGAACAGGTATTCGATAAGTTCTAACGAATCACGCCAGTAGAGAAACACTGGACGTTTCGTTGGATGAGATGTGGTGATCTCACGAGACATCCAACGAGGACCGCTTGGCAGGAGCTCAGCTCGTTTTCGGAGCTCCTTCGCCGTTCGAAATGAGATAGGTAGAACTTTGATCTGGCCCCAATGTGAGCGGATACGCCTGCCAGTGATAAGGCACTTACCAGATCGAGGGATAAAAGAGTGTCAATCGCATTCATGCTCAAACCGGAACGGAGAAGCCATGAACCTAACTCCCAGTCACCCCGGGAAGCGTACGGGTAGTATATGTTTGATTTCCGGTAATTGCTGAACTCGTCCGCATCGAATTTATCGAGATACGTTGTACCGCCCTCGAACGCCTGCGCAGCTCCTGGAAAATACTGAGTCGAGGAGGATAGATCGTGTAGGATCTCGTCTTCTTGAGCAACGTCGAAGGTTTCGTTTTCGGCAAAGTCAAAGCGATGTTGTTCTTGCATGGTCCTGTCAGTGGACTCATCAACAGCCATGACTTGCAGAGTGTCCCGACCGTCTCTTAGTAGATCTTCTTGAATACGAATTAGATTGTCTGACCAAGTAGAGCAGCCCGATCTCGGTTGGCTCATATGCCTTGCTACGGCTTCATGGTCTGCAAAACCGCGCTTGCCGCAGCTTGGGCAACGGGGCATGACGGAAAAGCGAGGAGTGTCAGTGACTCGCTCAAATTAGGGCGTTGCGCAAACAAATCGTCTGTGACAATCTTGTGACAACATTCCCACAATTTATCTTTATCGTAGCGGCGCACATGGTTCGGTGTAGTCACTATACAGTCATTAGATAATATTTTACTCGCGATCGAATTATTCCCACGAGTCGCTTTGACTTTCTGGCCTCCCCCACTAGCGTGGGAGTCGGGGATGCCCAACGATCTAACGCAAGGATCCACTCCCAGTCTCCGCACACTCTCTCCTCCCTTCAAGGAGGAGCCATCCTCAGATCGGTCTCCAAGCGCACTACCCATGGTGAATTCAAAATCAAAACGCGGCTTTCTCGACGAGGTCTACACGGCTTACTCCGGAGATTCTGGCGTAAGTGATTGTACCCAAATCGTTAATGTGGCTGTAAAATAGGCTGAAAACAAGATAGTCAGAGGCTTCTGACGATGCAGAGAGCCAGGAAGCATGTTTGGTGCTCGAGATAGTTCGTGCCCAACGTGACGTGCATCGCGCGGAGAAGCAGCTGGCAGAGTGTGTTGTTCGGCAGCATGAGAAGATCGCTGCGCTCCATCGCTTCAAAGCCCAACACTTAGAAGAAACCATTAGTAGCAAGGATCTCGACGTCGGATGGATTAACGCAGTATTCAGAAATCACGGCCGGTCTCAACCCATCCCCAGCGCAGGAGTGCCAACTCATTACATAGCTCGGACGTCAGATGCGAATGGTGAGTATTCCACTGGCATGCTGCTGTACATGGCTAATTTTGTATTAGGCATTTTGACGCATGCAGTTGCTGGACGGCTTCTCGCCGTTCAGCTTGACTGACTTGGCCGCCAGCAGGACCTTCTCGTATTTTGTTCAGCGTGCCACATACATGGGGTTACAATGTCGTACATGATTTCGTACATGGTGTACCTTGATTTGTCTATATACCCTTGTATCTCTATCCGAGTTCCTGGACCGGAAAGGTCCAACTTCCAAAACTGTATCCGATGAGTCGATTGTCTCAGACTCTTTGTCGATCAAGTATTCACACAGCCACACGAATCCGCTTTGTCAGACTTTATCGGTCCCGGGCAGCTAAACCCTTTCGCTGGGCCGGCGGGCGCTCACCACACTGTTGAGTCGTTTCGACATAACCACCCGCAACCAACCCTTTCACTGCCCCGGCCAGCGCTCACTGCACCGCTGATTCTTTGTCACTGTGACGCATGTTCTACCGCGACATACTATCCATCGCCAAACATATTTTTCTAGTCTTCTTCTGCTGCCTATGCCTTCTACGTTGCTATGACGCTCTATCCGCAAGTCATGAAAAAAGCTCAGCAGGAATTGAACACCGTCATTGGCACCGGTCAATTACATGGTCTATTTACTGAGCTCTTGCGTTGGCATGCTCCAGGTCCGATAGGTAAGTCTGGTTCTCACAGCTAGCCATGGGACGCACGACCGCTGATGATGTTTATAATGGATAAATTACCGTTCAACGTTCCAGGATCTCGTTAGGATCCATGTCATCGCTTCCAAGCTCGTTGCTGGCTTCACCGTCGTATCAGTCCCCTACGCTCACTCAACACATCCTCTATGTCCGCGCCCATCTCTCGAAATCGGTGGACAGTGTATACCCTGAAGGACAAACCCAACCCTCTTTGTGGTCAACATTCCCGTCGATGCCACAGATCATGAAACCTCGCTTTTCTTCAAGTCCTGCGGGACGGTCGAGCGCGTTGTGTACAACCGGGAGTCGAGAGCAGAGCCCGAAGCAGAGGGAGAGGAAGAGGAGAGAACAGAAGCAGAGTCAGAACAAGCAGAAGATTCGGAGGCAGAGACGGATATGGACACTTCGAGACCATCCACACCATCAAGCAAAGCACCTCAACCACGATCAAAAAAGCGACCACCGAAAGAGCGCGCCCCTCCGAATGTCACCCCTATTCCACCCGTCCCGACACGTGTGCTTCACAAACAAGCAGCATTGCTCATATCATCTTCCTCGGTGCCTCGTCCTTCGAAAAGGCGCTCGTCCTGCCGACGAAACCGCGTGCTTGGCTGTCTTTGGAGGAGCCACGGGGTCTTGCCCATTACGCAGCATTGTACGACGCACAAAGACCACCGCTGGACGTCGTCAAAGCTCACGCAGACACTTGGATGGATCGCTTTGAGTTTCATTTGGCGAAAACGGAGCAACAGTCTACGTATCACAAAGGAGAGGCGATTGTGGACGTGGATAGCTTCACGCTCGTTACGAGGAGTGGTGCGTACGGGCAAACGCTTGGAGGCGGAGTTGGCGTCGCAAGCAAGTCATTTGAGAAAACAGGTCGGGCACGGAGTAAGAAGAAGGCAACGAAGGAAAAGGAGACGTTCTATGCCTTCCAAAGAGCGGAGAAACAAAGAAAGGTAGGGTTGGCGTTCAAATACTGTGTGCTGTGGCTAAGGTGCTTTTGCGATTGTAGCGCTGCTGGATCTGAGGAAGAATTTTGAGGTAGACAAAGCACGCGTAGAGAAGTTAAAGGAGCCCCGACGTTTCAAGCCTTACTGATCCACCGAGCGGTCCCGTTGTGTTACAACCTCGACGGACGGTAGAATTTCACCCGTAGATTCCGCTTAGAAGACACCTTGCCCCCTCGAGACTCTGCACGTAGCGTGTTGACTTCAGGCTCAAACTCAAGGAGAGTCACATGCGTCGCTTGGGGCCGAGCATATGGGAGTATGTATTCGATGCCAACGTCTGTACTCGCGTATGCATCGCTTCATGTTCCCCTCCTCCCCTGCTAATGTCCACTACAGTCGATCAACATCCTGCCCACAAGATATAGCGTCTGGTTTCCTTACTTTAACTTGAACCCACCACTGCTACGTCTTCGCCTTCTGGATGCCGCGTCACTCCCCAGCCCGGGAGTCCCTCCTCGCTCTGCCCTCAAACACGCCTTCGTCCTCGAGCAAGTCGATTTCAGCGTTCAAGAGGCAGTTAAAGGTCTCCTATAAGCCCCGCAGGTCCTCGCGGGTCAACGTTGAGAGTAAGAGAGGTCTCGCGGTTAGATCGGTTCAGGTGCGAATTGTTTCATACTCGTGTTGCAATGACGCCACTTGAAAAGCTATGCGTTGCGCCTAACGAGGCCATACACGTCGCGACATCACGGATATGATCGAGGAGCGCTGCTCGCTGTGTTCTTACCGACACATAGCGGGGAAGCGAACGCCTACAAGATTCAGATGGCCTCCCTTCCCCGAGTTGCCTCGAACGTTCACTCGTCAACAACCTGCAACGAGAAACCTCGTCGTGTGCATTGATGGCACGTCGAATCGGTTTAGTACCAAGGTGAGTACTGTGGCTAGCTTGAGATTGCCCGACCGTGACTCTCATCACTAACCTGCTTGGTAGAACTCACCTCGTCCGATATGTGCTGCTGTCACCTAGCTCAACTCAGAGTGGCATCTACCGCGTACCGCCGGATTAAGCTTGCTTGCATCCTTCGTGTCGTTTGGTTCACTTCAACGAAGCTCTCGTCGATGCCAATACGGTATGCACCCATACGCCCTGTCATTGTCCCTCATCCACTTCGCGATACAGCGACAATATCCGACGCAACGACGCACCCTTTCTCTCTCACCCTCGTTCTCACCCGCCTCGCGACGCGACGACGACGATACGCCCTCGTGCCTCTCCTTGTCCCCTCCCTTTCCCTCATCCTCATCCACCCTGCGGCGCAATGACGCTTCCTCGCCCATCTCGCAACGCAGCAATAACGACATCCCAGCCGACGTGACGTGCCCTCCGAGTCGTCCTCTCCCTCGTCTTAACCCACCTTGTGAACGTACCCCCTCGCTCTTTCGTCCTCGTCCTCGTCCCTCTAACCCACGTCACGAAGAGTACTCGGTACGATCGCCAAGATTGCTGGTTCATCCTTGCGCCGTCAACTATCTGATTGCCTGGACATGGCAATTGGCCGGTACGTTGTTGTACCACGCCTTCGAGTGGGTAATTTCATGCTAGATTAGGAACTTACACAAGGTCATGGCGTCCTCATACCGGTGGCTTTCAAGACGGGATGGAATATATCTGTTCGGTAAGATCTTGTTGTAGTGACACAACACGTATCCAACCCCTCTTCCAGGATATTCGCGCGGCGCCTACCGGGTTCGGGTGAGTGAGCTTGCTTCCCAAAAATTCTTCTCGGTTGACAATAACCACCGAGGTTTCAAGGTCGGGCTACCTCTTCCGGGAAACAACGAACAAATACCCTTGTAAGGTACCCTGTTCCTCTGGTTTGTACGCATCTGACGCATTCACAGTGCTTTCGAGTTGTACTCGAAAACCGACGACGACGATCTGAGCTTGACAAGGCCCGCGAGCGTCAGCAGTTGTCCAGTGACGAAGGAGTGCGAAAAGAAGGCAGAATACACGGGGTTAGCGAAAACATTCCAGAAGACGGTCGGAGTAACGTTCGTATAGATTTCGTTGGAGTATGGTGAGAGATTTCCAATCTGATTGTCTCGACGCTATTTAACTTGGCCTTCACAGGGACACCGTGCCATCTGCTGGTCTCAACAGGGGAAAGCCGTTGCCTTGAACGACAACCACTCTTGTTGACTGGCAGACATTTACACAACGCGCTCAGCTTCAAGTCCAACAAACACCTGTACTCCCGCTTGTTCTACTTCGCCTTCGACACCTCCGCTCCTTCCCGTCGCCCGGCTTCTTGGACACCGTCAGTCTCTCAAACAAGTTCCGCGATTACCACAATGCCCTCAAGGCCATCCGTCGCAGAGACTTCCATGCAGACGGTATCCTCAAAACGTTCTGGACGGCCTTCTCCCCCGCTGTTGGCAAATGACAGCAAGAACTGCTGCCAGCTTGACGCAGCCGGTCTGCACGACTTTGTAGTCGTTCGTCCGCGAACCCCTCTACGAAAACAGCATCGATGGTCGGCCCGCGGAGAACGAGCTCAACTCACTCGCACTCTGGCTTCTCTGGCTCACCGACCCGTTCGTGCTCGCACGAATGCTCAGCGTTGTTTACCACACTGCAAGGTCACTCAAGAAGGTATGAACGCAGGCAGTTAACGCACCAATGGAACAGAAAACACAAATAGGCCGCTGGCAACAGCAACCTCTGAATACAAGTTAGGCCGTACATGCTCACACCACCACTCTGGCCGAGAAGATGGTCGACCGAGACGACGGATAATGGGTGCTGACCTCCCAGTAGTGCCGAATGTTGTCTGACCCCTCCAGACGTGAGGTAGTACCATGATCGTCTAACGCGATACGATAGCCTGACCGGGGCTCAAGTTCGAGGAACAGTGCGTCCATTGATCTCTGAGGAGGCTGGAACTGACTCTGAAACTCGCCCTGTATAGCTACACCCACAACGAATACACGCAGTTCATGGAGTCCCACGTCACACGGCACTACCTGCTTGACACTGCCTGGGTCGCGACCTACACTCAGGCGGGCCAGGGGACAGTGACGGTGGTGCTGGGCGTCAACTCGGAGATGGACGCGCGGCTCCCGGGGATTGGACATGCGTGCGAGCACAACCTGATCGGGATCGCGGGGGTGGTGGTTGCATGTGCAGTCAAGGCGGCGACGAGTGCGATAGGTATTTGCATTAGGAACTTCGGTAGTCTAAATAAGTCCTTAAAGCAATAAGGGACGTCTTAGAAGTCTACTCATCTTACGTGCTTTTTAGCGAGCCACCATGGTGGCTCGAAAAAGGCACGGAAAGGTTGAAAAAGGAACCCGGGAAATTCCTGATAAGCTCCAGAGAGCTGTGATTCTGTGGACCTCTATGTACACAAAATGAGTTCGAGCAAAACTACCAGGCCTTTTCTGTAGAACTGGACTGTTCTTGTCTACTGTGAGCTACTGTGGGCAGGGTGAGAACTCTGTGGCAGTCTGTCATGCACTGGCTGGTATTTGGTGATTTGCTGATGTGGTTACTGTCACGGTAAGGGTTACGAGGAACGAGTAGCGCTGGGTAGTAATGCGAGCGGGAGTCTTTGTGGCGTCCTCTGACACCGCA
>JBBPOD010000908.1:0-13100 GCA_038091255.1 Tylopilus intermedius | reverse complement strand
TTCGCACTTGTGCACGTTCACGGTTTATAGTTTCACTGTCCTTCATTAGTATCATCAAGGTACCATCATACTTGTATACACTCATCCACTGCCAGTGGGCCCAGATTCGGAAGCTGTTGGAATGATTTTTTTTCAACAACCGTGAGGGCCGCAGGTTGTTTGGTCAGGGTCGATGACTGATGACGTGTCCTCCATAAGTCAGACCCTTTCATCAGAAACAAAAGGGGTGCGTTGGCCACATTTGTCGCCTAAACCTGACGCTCTCCGACCTACAGGGAAGATAATCGGTAATTCCGAACCTTGCTGGAGGCGCATGGCAATATGTCCATCTAGACAGGTGGCGCTCTGTGGCAAGCTGGCAATCAGCGTGTATGAATCCAGTCCGACTGTCTCCGCGCAGCAGTTGATGCTGTACTCACTCATGGTTGTTGCGACTGAGATGAAGAGTCTGTTCCGCTATCAATCGGCGGGTACAAGTTCCGAGTTCCACGATGCCTTTTCGCAGCACATACGACAGGTTATATTTGTGGGTCGCCCACACTGCTGTGGGGAATGAATCGCAAGCCCGGAGAGCCTGTTCCTGAGAACCACGTCTATATCAGGACCCCACGATCCATCACTCGGGTAAGTTGATGACGGTGAGTCTGCACGGAACGAGTCCCCACGGACAACAGAGCCACGGACCGGGAAACGTCAAATTACGGAACGTCATGGAAGTAGTTCCATAATGGTATCGTACTGCCCACCATTGGCTTGTCGCCGTAGAACGCCGCGTCACTCAAGGTTTCATGGCGCCGTCAAACACGCGGCGTAGGTGCGCCCTTCCTCCACCACCAATCGTAACCTATTCGTTTCCCGATTCACGAGTCACACTGGCACACCCAATCGCGGCACCGCCCCCATCCTTGCCTAGTACATCCTTCTCGCTGATTTACCAGATATATCCCACACGTATGACGCCTTCACCTCAACATGGCGATCTCCTTCAGGTCTGTCCATTCTTAAACCCGTGTGGTATAGTTTGAATAGTCAAAACGTGTTTCATAGGCCCCTCTCACCCCGAAGTTCTGTTGACCTTGTCACCTCGGATCCATCGCGGCCATTTGATGAATGGAAGCCCGAGCCCAGCCCTAAGCAGTCATGCACTTTCGAGGCATCCGATCACTTGGCAACGTCAGAGATACACGGGTATAAATGTTCAGCGCCATTCAGTCAGAGCTGTCCCTGATACTCCCATCCTGAGTCTTTGCCATCGGTTAATCGGCTTTCCTTGAGCCTCCCGATTTGGATTTTATGATCTCCACTGCCTACTACCCTTACCCCGTGAACAATGATAAATCATCCGCCCGCCGGCGGGCTGCCTTGCAGCCGCACATATATTCTCCATCCGAATCGCACGATTCGCCACGAAACACCATGTATCCTATCCATACTTCGGGCAGCCCGACACCTGGTTACATCTACTCGGGCAACGAGCAATACTACTCCAAGGACAGTTGGGTAACCGCTGCTCCGAGTTCCTGGCCGACATACTATTACCTCCCTCGGTCTTCATCGCTTCCCGAGACCGCCGTCAATCCAAAAGTCACCATACTCCCTCCCCAACCCGTACTTGTGTCGGACATCGCCACCCCATCTTCCATTTCTTCGTATTCCATCTCGACACCGTCATCTCCATTCACGCAACAGGATGCAGGTGACGAGGGGTTCCAGACCATGGAGTTTGACGAATTCGATTATGAAGAAGACTTTATCGACTCGGATTTTGCGGACGAGATGGAGGGGATAGATGACACCTACCAGGGACCTTCACCGCTCTACGGCGCATCCGCACCCCAAGTTATCAAATCCACTTCTGCGCTAGAAGGCGCGTTGGGTGATGCCTCGTCGTACGGCACCAATCTTGGGATCTTCGCTCCAGCCGACCGAAGACTATCTGCGTCTGTCCCAGGCTACCCGAGCAACTCCTCGAACCGGACCACCGCATCCAATCACCAGCGATGCGCCGAGAAAGCGTATTTGCCTATGCTCGCGACGAATCCTCCCGCTCCACCTGCAGCCTCATACCCCTCGTATACCCAGCGCAACCACGTACCTTCAGCATCCCTGTTCGCACCCCCATCACTGTACAACCATGCATCATCATCGTCACTCGCGGGCGCAGTCGCATCTTCCGCTCCATCACCACATGCATCTCGACCCACATCCCATCTGCTACCCATCCATCAGCCCCAGCCGATCCGCCCGATACCCCCTATACCCCTTGCTGATCTCACAGCAAGTGCCAACGAACGCTGTTCGCCGCAATCTCCCCATTCACATGCATCACCCCAATTACGGACGTTATCTCCCCTCCCGTTGCTGTGTCAGCCCGTTTCGGACGCTGTCAGATATCAGCTCAAGGAACCGCTCACGCGCGGCGCTGATGACAACGCTTCCTGCCACGAGGAAGAGAACGCATCAGAAGCGATGTGTGAAGATCTCGTCACAGCACCGGAAGGCGACCGGTTCGCACCACACGGGTTGACGTTTTGTCCAGAACATGTATCGACTGATGGAAGCTGCGCCGTGGAGGCAAAGCTGTATTCGGGTGGATCCATACATTTGCCGATACGGTGGCAGTGATTTTTTTTTTCCATGTAATGAGGACGTTTCAGAGTGTTCACCGCACCCAATTTTTTCTACGACGAAACGAGTATTTCAATGCATCGTATTGATACATCATATGTAAAGTACGCAATAGGATAGGTCACATAGTCTACGATACACATCGTATTTTTGTTTTGGGTTTCATTCATGAAAAAATGCCCCTGGACATTAACGATTTTACCCGGGTCTAATTTACGTCGTTGCAAACAAGGAACTCTACAGGACATCAAATGAAAATGTTACAAAGTGATACGTTTTTTTATCTGCGACTGGAAGCGAGAATAACAGGGTCGTTCATCTGATGAGAAATGCTGTACCATAAAACAAAAACAACGGCGTCATCTCTGTGGCGTCAAGAATTCGTGCCGAGTGCATGTCGTGATGACAAAGGTGCGACGGATCTTTTAAATGCCACATGCAAAGTAACTGAGAGCGGGGTCAGATGCCACCTGCGCCAGACGGCATCCGTCTTCTCGCATCACGGGACGTCACGGGTCTTGTCCAAATCCTATCCAGGTCACGTAGGTGGTGTTTGCACGGGCTCAGGCTGTGGGATGAAAGGCGGACCCGTGCGTGATTAGACATATTGCGAACTCTACCCTGCATGTCACTCTGGGCGGGATGTCGTCCTGAAGATGCAGCGCATGGAACACGTTCCGGCCAGTGAAATTGATGGTCTAGCTCACCAAATGACACTCGAGTAGGGTTGACCTCCTGTGTTCCTGGGAAGCCCGAAAGTCCGTGGAATTGGGCGTGGTCAGTTTGTAGAGTTTCGGCGACTGATGTGATCGGAAGGATAAGTAAACTTGAACTGTATTCAGACCGAATATAGTGACCGACCTCCCGCGCTCCATCTTTCGGCGTCAACTCGTGGCTGTGCCATGATCTGGGCTACTGGCCGTGTGTGGAGGACGGGTGAATCCGTGATTACATCGTCGCTATTCAGGTTGCGTCCCAGCGCCGGGAACAAATCTTCCAGCGGTTGTATCCAACTGGGTACAGATATCTGCCTATTTTGATTATCGGTAATCCCATCCATCTCCTGATGTTTCGCCACGTTCGCGTTTTGATGGTTATGAAGAAGCCGTGGGGAGCCATTTGTGCCATCCGGTTTGAGAAACCTAGTCTCAGAGAGCCAGTGCCTAAATTCACTCGTCCCCAAAGGAGGGTTCCGTTCCGATGGCGTGCTTGTCCTGGCCGGTTGCTGGGATCGATGGTAAGGGCCAGACAAGATCCCCTCAAAATAGAGTTTCGTGCGCGCTTGCATATGTTTCCTGTAGGTGCCTTGACATTCTTGGATACCGCTTGGAGGCCCAATGCTGTCAGAAATAGATTCGTAGATCGCCTGCCGTTCGTCCCGCGTAAGAGGTTTCACATGCGGAACAAGGAGTCCCTTGTCGCTCGCAGCACATGGAGATGTCACATTCCACGGGAGCGACCGATCGTCCGTCAGAGCCAGCTTGGCAGAATGTTCGATGAGCTCTTGCATCCTCTCGGACACCAATTTGTGTCGATATGCGTAGGCGATGTCACCGACGGCACGCTTCACCGAGAATGACTCATCGAGGGGATTTATGACCGAGTTGAAGGCGCAGTTACCATCTGTTGGGTGGAGTGGAACGTGTGGAAGAAGAGGGTTCACAGTGATGTAGGTAGCCGTTGGAACCGCACCCGGAGAATATTCGGAAGGAGGGTCGAAGATATCCGCGGATTCCTTCGGTTCATTGATTTCACAGATTACAGGAACGATCTTGGGATTCACTATGGGATTCTTCCTTGGACGGCCAGGTTTCGCTTTCGTGACACCACGGGGTTTGAACAATTTTCTATCCGCCGAGACTGGGTATGGGCTGCCATTGACAGTGTGTGAACGCGAATTAGACTTGATCGGTGCTTGTCGCAAAGGGCGAAGATTAGGCTAGAGCCAACGTTATAAATTGACGGCATCGTGTAAGATGGACGATTACCAAGGGAGTGGGAAGGTCCTTCGCCGTTATTGGGTTACCGTGCTTGTCTTCCTTGACCACGCGCAAGCCCCTACTGTGAAAGTAGTCGTAGATATGTCGCCTATCGATGTTGTATCGTTCTTGAAGCTCCTTTCGAACGGCAAACGATGGCATTTCCGTGTTTCCCGGTGTGATTAGCGCGTCCAGGTCTCGTACGAGGTCGGGTCCGAGTCGCATTGCCAGGCTTTCAGGATTGACCCTGCGGCGTTGATGCACCACATTGTTAACGTTCGGAGCAGGAAATGAGCTTTCGTCACCGTCGGTACGGCTGCCGGTACCTGATGAACAGGCCACTGTCGCAATATCGCTGTTGGCATCGGGAGCGGCGTGCCAGTGGGTAGTACCCGATTCGCTGGTGTGTCTGACGACAGACGTTTCCATGCCAGCGTCGTTGGCAGGAAAACACGAAACTCAACCGGTGGAGCTGCTCCGTAACCTTGTTTTAATACGGCAGGCTGGCTCAGACTGCCAACTGTTGGAATGCTGCTAAACTGACATGTGACCTTACGAATTCCATCATGCTAAATAAAGTGGCGGAATTGAACTGTACTCTTAGGGATACGCTAGAAGTACAAGCTTGCCGCGAACACGACTATTATAGATGTTTGTCAACAACTTAGGTCGGGGTGTGAGAGGCAACGTACTGTCTCTTTTGATCTTAGTCTGTGCTTCCTCCATCTTCTTGAATAGTTCCATGTCACCGATCACCCTTGCGGCGTCTCGGACCTCCCTGCATGTCTCGTCCAAGCGTGTGATGACCCTGACAATGGTGCCTTCCGCCACGTCAGTCAAAGAGGTGATCTGGTCAAACGGCTGGCCGAGTGTCATTGACGTGAAGGAGGGTGATGTAATGGTTGCATACCATTCCCATTGCCCATTCGTATACCACTTCGACCAGCCCCGTTTTGAGGGTAGACCTAAACTCTTCCGTGGCGACTTTGTGACGGTCTTGAATGCGTCCTACCCGATCGCTGATGACAGTGATCGCCATCAAACCTTCTTGCAGTCTAGAAGGGATGACAGGCTCGACCTCCGTCTTCTCTTGGAAAACGAAGCACGAAAGAAGTGCAACCACTTCCTCTGGCTCATAGTTGGCGAGCGTGTTCTCGAGGATAAGCTCTGTAAGGACAAGTTCATTGACCGAGTTGATCTATTATATTTGTAGTGCTTAGCCCTCGTGTGGAGAAAAAAAAAGTACCTCGCAAGCTACTCGCCCTTTGAGCTGTACCGTCTGGTTTTCATTTATAAACTTAAGCTCATTGAGGACCTGGATTCTTTGCTCGTACTCCGGAACAAGTTCCAGGTTCTGCTCAGAGATGGCATCCTTCAGCGTGGCTATCTTTGACCGCAGAATCCTGTGGCCATGGAGGTGGATGTACTATTATAATATCAGGTTTGTCGATGGACTGGTCAGAGACAAATTAAATGCCTGGAACTCACGTGGTCGTCAAAGTTCTCGCAGAGAGTGCATTCAAATGTTCTGAGACGCTCGAGAGTTCCGTTCCGAGCGCGAAGAGTCTCCTGAAATTCCAGAGTGCGCATGCGACTCCAATCTATCTCCCGTAGTGTGCCATCTGTAGCCCATTCTGCAACAACGGTTTCCAGTGCCGATGTTGCCTCGAGGATAGGGACTTTTTTATGGTTATCGAGGATGCCAGAAGTATCTACCTGCGCTCAGGATTCTAATTACTTATCGAAAACAATACACGGGGTAAAATCTTACCTTCACGGCCTTATTTGTGATGAAAGAAATATTGCTCAAGTTGACACTAGTGACCTCATATGTGGGGTTCTCAGGCCTCGACACCGAGGACGCAGTGGGCCACTTAGGAGCGATTGCAGCCAAGTTGGCATCTATGTTGGAGTGATGGTGAGCAAGATAACATCATGAGGATGGAAGGTTTTACCCTGCTTGTCACCCTTCACTCTCCGATCTACTAGCGCAAGGACAAAGTATTTCCGTTCACTTCCTGATTCCCGGAGGTCGGGTCTCAGCAGTACCGCCGCATGGAAAGGATAAAAGTGCTGCGGAAGGTAACTTTTATCAGTCTTACTGAGTCTCAAGTCACAGAGTGTGCTTACAGCGTTCCTCAAAATGACTATTCGACCAACTGTGAGGACATTCTGATTGGAAGCACCGCCGGCAGCCATTAAGAGGAGGCGTTTATTGTATTTTACTACCGCACTCTGCGCATCGTAATAGCGTTCGATATCGCTCGAGCAAACATCACATTGGAGTTCTGGCATCGAGAGGAGACTTCTCTCGTGCTGCGGGAAATTCGGCATTCGTTTCGTTTCAAAGTGGAGTCTCACTACTCACCTCGGCAACTTCTTTTTGCTGATCTGGCAGAAGCCTCTGAGATGCATTCTCTGAAAAACTACGTTTGATCATCTCCTCCACCCTGAGAGCCTCTACCCGTAAGAGATTGAGGATCATGTTGTAGGTGAGGCGGAATTGTGATTGCAACTTTGCTGGAGTTCCAAGAATCATGGTGTTTAGCCTCGTTGGCTACAACGCCAAATGATCAGCAAGGATACGGACAGAGGAAATATCAAGTGACTCATACGTCAGGCAGCTCATCACCCGCAACGATGACAACAGTGCCGGTAGTGTCCAAACCACGTCGACCAGCACGACCAGCCATCTGCGTGTACTCTCCAGGCAGAATGTCCCTGAAAGAGCGACCATCGTGCTTTCGGATGCTCGAGAACACTACGCATCTAGCAGGCATGTTAACACCCTGCGACGCCCTGTTTTGTCAGACATCCCTGAATCATCTAGGTCTCTACTCACCATGGCAAACGTTTCAGTAGCAAATAATATTTTCACCAATCCCCGAGCGAACAAAATTTCGACTACCTGATAGAGATAAATTAGTAGTCGTGGTCCGGGGTTATTTGGCCTACTTCTTTGACGATTGGTAACAACCCTCCATGGTGAACTCCAATACCTCGGGATAGGAGGTCTCGCATTTTGCTGATTTGCGGCAACTTCTTGTCCGATCCTGAAAAGGGGTTTAATGTGTGGAGAAATGACCGCCACGCGTAACAAACCCTTGAGGCGGGACAGCGCCTTTTCCATTGCAACGTGGACTTCACTCTTCTCAACCGAGTTGCAAAGATCGGCGTTTGTCAGAGTGGACGCGTTTTCTTCGCATTTCTTCTTCGATAAGGTGAAGACGACGACCGGAAGGAGACCTTTTTTTTGCAAGTTCCCGAGAAGATGGACATAGAGGTTTTTGTCAGCACCAGTGTGGATCGTACGCGCGGGGCCACCGCCTCGACCTCGTGCTGGGGGCCCGTTAGGAGTAGCGCCTCGTTGACCACCACGTGCAGGGGCAGCACCTCGTTGGCCGCGTGCTGCAGCTCCGCGCGCGCCTACCCTCTGAACTGGAGGTAAACCAGCCGCTTCACGCTCCTTGTCCTGCTTCCTCTTCAGGGCTTCTCCAGCATCCTTGTATCTAAGACCAATCATGAGGCAAAACACGTTTAAGCACTATAAGGGGGGAAAATCACCCTTCAGGGACCCATCGTCGCTGTGCATTCACGATCTTGAACAGATCTCTGCCAGCATACAGGTAATGTTCCAGAGGAACTGGGCGTTGAGCTGTTGAAATGACATATATGTCCTTCTTTTTGGTGCGCCTACGGCCAGTGAGGTCACTTCGCAGCAGAAAACACGTGTACCGTACCCGACCCAATCAGCGAATTCCTTGGTGTTTGGTACTGTCGCCGAGAGAAGAATGATACTAATATGATCAGGGAGCATGATGATGACTTCTTCCCATACAACGCCACGCTGACGAATTCATGATTGATAAAAGAAAACCGCAGCCTGAATGTGATGCCTCACCTCTGCGTCATTCACATAGTGAACCTCATCGAATATTACGAATTCTACGTCACGAATGAGATCTGCGCCCTTATAAAGCATACTGCGCAGAATCTCCGTTGTCATAACCAAGCAGCTTGCTTCTGGATTGATCTGCACATCGCCGGTTAAGATCCCAACCGACGAGGAGGAGAAAGTTTGCCTGAAGTCACGGAACTTCTGGTTAGACAGTGCCTTTATGGGTGACGTATAGATGGCTCTGTCATGTTTGGGCTTCAAGGCGGAAATACAAAACACATTGTTCAGGCGTACCTAGTCATATGTTTCTCCGCTAATGCGATCGCGTACTCCGCAACCACAGTTTTCCCAGCAGATGTATGCGCAGCGACGAATACAGAGTCTCCCATTTCTAGATGATACACCGCTTCCTTCTGGAAGGTATCTAGCTCGAAAGGATACTTGGAGAACACCATCTGTCACTGGCACAGTGTTTGAGAGCTCTCCGGAACTAACCTTGTGTGCCATCACCGGGACGAGTTCATAAAAGTTGGTCATCGGTTTATTAATGTCCACCACATGTGCCCAATCACGCTTGACAATCTTGAGACGGTGAGTTCGGCGCGCCTTCGTGGGCCGTAGATGTGATCTCTGCGGCCAAATGTAAGCGAGCATCTTGATGGCTCCAAAAAAAAAATCTCACCGTAGTCGGAAGGAGCTCATCCACTTCACCGAGGGCACCATTGCGTGGCTCGATTTCGGGCTCTTTCTCTTCTCCGGAATGAGCCTCCTGGCCCTGAGGGTTGTGGTTGAGCAAAACATTACACAGCAACATGCCAACAAGACAGGTACCAGTTCCCCGTTTGCAGACGCGAGAGATTCTTCAAGCGCGGTGAGGGCTTCATCCTCAGGCTCCTCGCCTGCAAGTCGAAGACCCCTCGAGAAACCTGGAGGAATGGTCCTCAGCCCTTTCACTGATTCTGCTGCGGGGCCGGTTTGAGTAGAGGAAAGTAATACTTCGTCAAGACCTCCCGGCTGAAAGGGAACGTAACCTGACTTCCCCCTCACAAAGGCACCGGCCGGTGCTGGCGCACGGTCCATCGAGGTCGATGTCAAGGCTGTCTCGACACGGGGATTCGGCGTCTGGGCTCGTCAGATCCTGTCAACAAGAGAGTTATCGAAGACGCACCTCAGCATAACCTGTGACCCGACCATCTAGACCTGTGCGAACAAAGCTCAAACTCGTTGGCGGTGGTGCAGGCTCCAACGAAAGCAGCGAGGGTACGTAAGGCTCAGGTTTCCAGTGTCTACACCGAAAACGGTGAATTGGATGATATGTGATGCGAGGGGTCCATACATCTGGTACGTGGATAACCAGTGGTCTGGCAGAGTATCCGGAGGTGACAAGAGTTTCGCGTCGATCTCCCGGTATACTTGCTCGCGAGATGGGACGGCCCTGAGGCCGATTTCTCCCAGCAATTCTTCTGCATCTTCGGGAGTAGGGCTGAGTGTCTGTTGGATGATCGAACCCAGTTCTCCAGGTCTCGCCATGAAGCTGATTATTTGCACGCAACGCGCTGGGTAGATTGGGCCAATGTGCTTAGACATCGATGGCGTGGCTGTGTCGCTAGCAGATAAACTAAGCAATACCCCTGTCGACTTCAAGGTATGTAACTACGAAAACGAGTTCTGATCCACCGGTGCGAACGATGCATGTTTTTTGGGGGGCACCAATGAATCTGTGACGGTTCCTCATAGCTGGAAAAGCTCTGGATTCAAGTTCTGTTCACCACATCAGCAAATTCCCCTGCACGACGAGCGCTGAGACATACAAGCTTGCACAACCGTGCCAAAAGGCCACCGAGCTGTATGATGGTTCCGACTCCTTCGAGTATCCGCATGTGCGTAAATCCAATTTCCTAAACCATGTCAATGTCGTGAAAAAATCACGGAGAATCCAATCATACTTTGATGTATTCCAACTTGATATACTCTGGTAGTCTGATGAAAGGGCCATCAGCGGAGTTCTGCCGGTCATTTATTGGACGTACTCGTCAAAAGTCTTTGTCACTCTGAAGATTGTGACGACAATGTCCACGGCGCTATACCCTTGTTCCCAAAGCTCATTCAACTTTTCCATCGCACCGTTGATGTCGCCTTTGATACATGCGCGGATAATACTTTGCACTATCACTGGGTGAGGTTGGTCGCAGACTTTAAATACATTCTCGCCCGACACGAATCCAAAACCGGAATGCGTAGACTGCAGGTTATTGATTGCTTGTCGCATATCACCCTCGCTTGTGAAGATGAGTGCGGTTAGACCATCATCGTTGTACCCGACCTGTTCGTGCAGCAGTAAGTACTTGTTTTAATTGAGGACCCAAGGTCCACATCACCTTCTCCATCTCGCATATCTCGAGTAGCCGCTTCAGTATCTCGGTATCCCTTAGCTTGGCGTAACGCAGGATGGCACAACGACTCTGTATAGGTTCTATGATTTTGCTGGACATGTTGCAAGCCAAACAGAAACGCGTGGTGTTGGAATATATCTCCATCGTTCTGCGGAGCGCTTGCTGAGCTCCAGCAGTCATGCTATAACTCGGGGTCAGACCCATCTTTTAATAACCATCACACCAACCTATCTGCTTCGTCGAGGATGACGATTTTGTGTCTTCCAGGCGGAAGAGTCACCTTCTTTTGCGCGAATGCTTTTATTTTGTTCCGCACGACATCGATACCTCTGTCGCATGAGGGTGAGAAGTGATGTCGGTGGCAAGGGATCGAGAACGGACCTTTCGTCAGAGGCGTTCAACTCTAGCACGCCCTCTTTGTATGCATCTCCAAGCAGTTGGTGTGCCAGGCAATGGATGCTCGTCGTCTTACCAATACCTGGGAGGCCCTTTCGACGACAAGTTACGATGCATCACTTATGCACGGGTGCAGGACCTTACAGAAATGATTATATGCGGACAATTTCCGTCTCTTGCAATGACTTTCAAGCGCTCGATTGTGTCGGGATTCCCGACGACGTCGTCCAGCGTATGTGGCCTGTACTTTTCGACCCTGGATATGGACGTGAGTAGAGTCGCTTCGAACGCGCAACCAGACTGACCAAGGTAGTTCGTACGCAGTGGTTGTCCCATTTACTGGTGCTTTGCCTTTTGCTGACGTCGAGGCCATCGGAAGAGACGCGAGACGCGTAAAGGTGTGACAGGCGTGACACCCGCGTTTTAGGATGTCCTTGCTCGCTCGTGTCTGCCGGCGGATACAGTCCAGCTCAGGTATACAGCTCTCGTCTACACTCGGACATACACTGAAAGCTTTTGACAGCGACTACGATCAAGCGGTTCACCTCAAAGAATGCCTCGAACGCTGGCCTTCCGAAACCCCGGCTCAACTACCGTGACATCTCCGAGTCCATCATTTACAAGTCACACAATGCCTTCAACCGCAAGTACCCCTTGCCAGTCGGTGCACTGCAGTCTATCGCCCACTTCTACGCGGAGCAAAAGGAACTTGCTGGACAACTAGACTTCAAGCGTCACGCACAATCCCTGCTTGGCGATCGCGTCCGTACCGTCAAGGACCCAGCAGAAAAGCAAGTCGTACTTGGCGAAGCAAAGGCATTGAAGACCGAAATCATGTCCCTCGAGGAAAAGTTAGCTGTCGTGGAGGAGAAGCTCTTGGGACTCGCGTTGCATGTCCCAAATGATACGCACCCGGATGCGCCCATTGGCCCTGAAGATGCTGCGGTCGTTCTCTCTACACATGGTCCCCCTGTCACGCCGCCTAGTCCGGAACGCGATCACGTTGCCATCGGACGCGCACTGGGATTGTTCGATTTCGAGGCTGCCGCGGTCGTAACCGGGTCCTCATGGTATTACTTGCTCAAAGAAGCTGCCTTGCTTGAGAATGCCATCATAAATTATGCGATATCCATTGCATTGAAACATGGATTTCAGTTTATCGCGACCCCCGACGTCGTTCGCGAAGACGTAACCGTGCGATGTGGATTCCAGCCCAGAGACTATAATTCCGACCACCCCGCTTCTCAAACGTATCGGATCGCGGATTCATCCCCCGAGCTGGTGCTCTCCGGTACAGCTGAAGTCCCCCTGGCTGGGATGTTCTCCAACAAGATTTTTACCGAGAATACGCTCCCCGTGAAAGTGGTTGGGCTCGGTCGTTCTTTCAGAGCTGAGGCAGGTTCTCGCGGTGCTGACACTCGTGGCCTATATCGTGTCCACCAATTCTCAAAAGTCGAGCTGTTCGTTGTATGCAAGGAGGACTCGAGCGAACAACATTTAGAAGAAATTCGGAACATCCAGGTCGAGATATTCGAGGGTCTGAACTTCCCGTTCCGGCAAGTCTGCCCATCGAAATTTCATGGCAGTTGTTGACGTTCTGATATGTGTTCCCAGTGTGTTGGACATGCCTACGGAGGAGCTTGGTGCAAGTGCGTACAGAAAGTACGATATGGAGGCGTGGATGCCTGGGAGAGGTGCCTGGGGCGAGATTTCTTCAGCTTCAAATTGCACAGACTATCAAGCCCGACGTCTTCACATTCGATATCGACGGCGTTTCCCCCCACCCGACCAGACGCACGCACCTAT
>JBBPOD010000907.1:0-13102 GCA_038091255.1 Tylopilus intermedius | reverse complement strand
CTGCGGGGGAAACGAGGGATGGATCTTAATGACTGTACTGTACCGTACTGGACTGGACTGGACTGTATGTAGTATTAGGAGCTGCGCATGTCTTTCCGAATGAATGTCATCAGCGCCTGATGCTCGTGTCGAGCGTAACTGTGCGACGGGAGTTAACTCCACCGAAAGTGGCTGCTGGGTGAAAGAAACAGGTATCAGCACCGCTAGATTTTACAAGGGGGACACTTACCACTAGGTGTCTATGTGACTCCCCTAGCCGCGCTGCCCCTAAGCGGATTGATTGTGAATGCATGTATCGCACCTGGAGAGTCCAAACCACGACCTATCCCAATCAACCGTCAGGAGAGACCTTGACGCTTGAATGACGGTATACGTACGACTGCGATGGTTCTACACGTATACCATGGGGCGTCCTCTGGGCTTGATAGCGATTGTATCCGATTCGGGACAGGAGCAACACAAGTCCGGCGCCAGTGACAGCACTCCCACCTTCTTTCCCATCTCGACCCCGCCGCTCACTACCCTCAACAGCCGCACGCATCGTCGACGTTGGAAAACGCGGACGACTTGCCCGTCCTCGCTCCAACGAGAAGCGTCTCCCATCATACGTAACGAGAGATGGCTGATCAGCTGATGCTTGGCGGTAAAGAACGTGGCAAAGTTGCGTTGTCGTAGTAGATCAAATACTCTGGCGGAAATGAGCCTCTGAGCCTGATCATCACCGTGGTTCCCACTGGCTGCAGGAGAGTGACTGACCAGAGGGATCCGTATCGGTCGAAGGAGCTTGAAAGAGAGGGTGATGAGAGTGAGAGTGGGTGGTAACGTGATTCCAAACGAGGATCAAAGAATGGAAAGCAGAGTTATGGCTGCGGTGTTCTTCAGAGGGACCGGGCGCTACAAAGGCTCACCATCGCCTACCACCTCGTGCCTGTGCCTGCTCGCTCGCTGCGTCTGTTCTTTGTACCCCTGCTCATGTGGGTGCCCTTGCCTCGCCCTCCCCTCCCTCACCTTGCGCCATGAGTGCCCTCGTCTCGTCCCGCCCTCACCCGACGTGCTTCCAACTGCGCCCTTGCCTTGCCACGTCAACGTGGTGGGTTCAGACGGCCTGTGGGACGTATAGGACCGCTGGAAGGGAGTTGGGATGGCTCAGGCACGCCCGTCATTGTGCGCAGGCGCTGCTCGTGCTGCTCCACCTGTTTCTCAGCTAGCGCATCCGTTTTGACTTGTTTCGAGTCGCGGCGTGCCGTGCTCGTTGGGCCGTCCTTCTGGTCACCATTCCCATCGTATTCAGTTCCGTCGCAATCGATTCCGAGCTTCCATTTGCGCTCGACGCTCTCGACCCGACCTGGTCACCTTCAGTAACTCCTGGCCCTCTATCTCGACGTTGTGCGTTCGTTTCGACGACGCGCTCGTTTTCCTCCTTCCAGGGGCGTATCCCGTTGATTTTGGCGCTGTCTACAACGATTGCATGGTCCGAATTGACCTCGACGACCGTCTTCGCTTCCAACACGCTCTCTGGACCTCCTCGACTCTGCGCATTAGTTTCAACGTCACACGTATTCTTCTCATGTTTGGTGCTTCCCTGGAGAGTGTAGACATCGTCTGGCACATCTGTTTCGCGTTTCGGATCGACTGGCGAGTCTGAAGCCTCCCAAGTAAGTATCTCTGCTCGGAGCGTTTTGACTTGCATTCTGACACTTTCTGCGCCTCCTTAGGTCGGTTCCTAGGGTCCTCATCACGTTTGGGCACCCCCGACGTGTCCGCATCACTTCCCGGGTCCTGTAGCCCGTCTCGAGCTCCCCTAGGTGTGCATTTCTGAATTCTTCGTTCCAGATGTTTACTAACGCGTTCTGACGTGCCCCAGAGCTTCATCGACACATCCCCAGTGCCCTTGATGTTTACCGACGCTCTCGACGCCTCCGTGCTCGTATCTCGGCCTTCCCTCCCTGAGCCCGAAGCTCTGGGGCTCGTCCGATTGGTTCGCTGGCTCCTCGGTGTTGGTGATGGGTCTTAGGGACCTCCAGGTACGTCGTCGACGACTGCTTCATCGCGCTGATCGTTTTCGTCAGTCCTCGTCCTTGACCGTCCGCGTGCCAACACGCTTCTGCTCTCCCCTCCGATTGACGTTATGGGTTGCGCTTCGGCGCTCTTCCTTTCAGCCTCGACGTCTCGGCACATTCCTACGACTCCCCCGACCTTTAATTCGCTCTCGCTCTCGCGTGCGGAGCATCTGTTTCGGTTGTCGTTGGTACCGCCTCCTGGGTCAACGAGTACGTGCGCAAGGCTGCACGTTGCTTCATGCAGCTTGTCGGATGGTTCGCGAGGCCTAGCCGGGCCTCCGCCATCGTCATCGACTTCGCTGACACCCTTCGCGCCCGCTCTCGAATTGACGGGTTCGTCTGCTGCTACCCTTGTGCGCCCGGTTTCTCATCAGGACTGCTCGTAAAGCTTCCCGCATGCTCCGTCTCGTATAAGCGTAATATGTATGCATACAACCTCGCAAGCCTCCGATGTGGAGGGTTCTAGCAATTGCAATTCCCGTGTCGTATTCGCCATTCTTGCTTGCTTTCTTTCAAGGTAAGCAAATTACTGTGTAGTGGCTACAATGTCGAAGCTGAGTTGTCATCGCCGTCACACGAGGAATCTCCTTGGTGTCCAATCAATGGCTATTCGAAATCCCCCGCCACCTTCTGGAACAACTTTAGTCTGATGACTTGTTTTACCCAACCGTAAGTGGCCCCGGATGATATAGTTCGTTTTCTGCCCCTCGAACATTCGATCTGGTCCCAAATTGATCGTCATTCGCTGAGGTACCGAAGTACGTTCAACCGATAGTAAGTCTATTTTGAAGAAGAAAGAGCTACTGGCAAGGGCAAGGATCATGTACCATACGTGTCGTAGAGCTGGGTAGTACGCGACAATTAAATGCCGTCCGTCCGGCGGGGTATACACCGAGTAACTTGGATGCTTGTCCATGTTCAGAAACGAATGCAAAGAGAAAAAATGAATGAAAAATTATATACTTTGTATCGACTTGGAGGTAGTCCCTGTAGCCGCTATGCGCAGCACAGGCGTCTTCAAGGAGAAGGTGCAATAGATCTTGCTCCTGTTGCCTGAATCTCTCTATCCCCGAGTTTGACCTCGGACAAGAAGTATTGGTCCATGAGGTGACGCAGCTGCTCCAAAATCGTCGTCTCCCGCTCCTTCCATACCCCCGTATCGTTGAGGAGCAGCTCGTTCAACAGTTTCGTCGAGTCTTGAGGACGCAAGACGAAAAGGGTGAATACCACCGCGGCGGTGCGTGTGCCCAGGGTGTACTTGGTCAATGCCGGGTTCCCGAGTACGCTCTTGAGCAACATCTTTCGCTGCATTTTCTCCTTGTTCAACGAAGAGAGCCCAATATTGGAGAGCGCAGAAATGCCCCAACGAGGTAAGGAGCATGACTTGGCCGAACAAGGACGCTTGGGGGATGAAAAGAAGCTGGGTGGTACACTGGATGAAAAGCAGCAAGGGTCACCAGCGGAGGAGCGTGAGGTGGGCCGGGCTCGCGAAACGAAGTGTGAACCTTCCGCGTGTAATGGACTGGTGAGGAATCTCGTGGTGGAACGTCGGCCCAGGAGTGGATTGGCCCGGCGGCAACGCTGTCTGTTACTATGGTCAATACAATGCCTTGCGAAAGGAGCCGTACGCAATCTTACGTCGAGCAAACGATTGATGTCATCCTGGCTGCGTGGTCAAATTCGCATTTTGCGCCCGAAGAATGTCTCATCA
This sequence comes from Tylopilus intermedius, assembly GCA_038091255.1. NCBI lineage: Eukaryota > Fungi > Basidiomycota > Agaricomycetes > Boletales > Boletaceae > Tylopilus > Tylopilus intermedius. Next base: position 9,331 of record JBBPOD010000907.1, on the reverse strand, counting down.
AAAGCACTGATAATCGACTTACATTCTGTGGTCAGGTAGAACACGGATTCTACGCGTGCGCACAGAAAGGAAAACTGACGAGTCAGACGCATTCTCGAGGTGAGGTCTGATGCTTACAAGGCCAACCTAGAGCTATGATGCCAGGAGAACTGCTCTGGGATCCCAGATGATGATTATCCCTGAATCTTCAGTTCGTGTGACAAGGCAAATACTATCGGGTGAGGATGCCAGCGACCGTAGTATCTTCATGTCCTCGATGACGCTAGTTGGAAGTCAGTAGGTGTCCCAAATTGACACAGAACGATCAGCACGGGCAGCAATGAATCTGCTATTTGAAGAGAGAGAAATGGACTTGGAATCTCGTTTTTGTGGATGTTCCATTCGGCCGGTTGGGACCCGGAAGATGAGCCAAATAACTTGATTTTCTGTGCTTGGGATATGTTGGCCATCCTGTGACCAGGTAATGGGAGTCGATGGACCACCGGGCACTGCCAGTGACATTGTGACGGAAACGAGCTGGTCGCCATCGTCACGGTAATATTGCCATGTCGGAGACTCGGAGTGGTCCGACGTCCCACCCGGACAATTTGGCACCTTGACCGTCTTTTCTCGAAGCTCGGCATCTCATGCGGCTGCTCCTTTAATACTATCCCTCGACATTGAACTGTATTCCCTGGTTGTCCCTCCACTTCTCATCCGTCTGTGACTTGCCGTCGTCGAAGCCCATCCATCGATCCGTCGTAAAAATGCTTTCCGTCAGGTCGGAAAGCGACCACGCATACTCTTCCAGAGTCGCTTTCAACACCTACTTTCACATCATACTCTAACTGAACCACTGCGGGTCGTTTCCAAGGATCCACCACACCCCGAGTTTCGTCGTCGACATTTTCGATGGTCCGTGCGCGTTGCGTTTGACTTGGAGGTGTCAAGGAAGGGAGTCACTCGTGGTATCCAGCAGGCTGCTTCATAAAGGTGCGTCTTTTTACTACTCTGTACGAGCGCCTCATATCCGGAACACTCCAGTTTTGGTCGTTTGTTCTTGGCTCGTCTGACCAGGCGGACAGTTCAGATCGAACAAGCAACCTATGCTCTTTCGGCTAATTAGCAGCGGCTGTATTAGACGAGGGACGGTGGAGGAGGATGTTCTCCATGTCCTCTTCCACAGGATTCTATGCGAATCTCGACTGCCAATGACACCAAGAATTCCATCTGTCATTTGGAGCAGTCAAGGACGTCGATCGCGGCGTCAGTGCCAGCAGTGAGCAATTTTCAAGTGTTCATGCGGTCGTAGAACGGAATGGAAGCCTTTGGAGATCGCGAGCCCGCGGGGTTCTGTCGGCTCAACGTGCGTCTTCTCTTTCACCAGACCCCAAGCGCAGACCAGCAAATCACAAATCTCCATGGCGCTATCACAAGAATCCTTCCGGATGTCCAACATCGTATTCAGGTGGGTCAACTAAACCCTCGCTCACGATGATCCTGATGTCGACTGGTCAGAGATCCAAATCTCGGTGGCGAAAAGGGTAGTGGCTGCAGACTAGGATTGGTGACGTCTCTTTCAAGACGAGATGGAGACCGGCTTGTCGTAGTCATTCAACAGTGCGCAATGTCCGTATTATCATTAGCGATATCTTTACATGTGTCCACAGTGACATCGATTGGGAAGGCAGTACTATTATTAGTCTCACCACCGGATGGATATTCCAAGAGGAACTAAATACAGGTGTTCATCCTAAATGTTCATCACCTAGCCGAATACATGTCCAGTTAGAGGCAATATCCTCCTTTTTTGACGTCGTCTGTTCGGGTCGTTTCAGACCTGCGATATACCTCCCAATTATTACCTATCACTTCTTCGGGGGAAAACGGAGATGCTGCGGTACATCTCGCGCTCGTGCGCCATCTGGAAATGAGTCGACGGCTCCAGGTCTCCAGGAAACACCCCGACGCGAATGTCGAAGCCTGCGGTCTATCCGAGCGCGGAAAGACTTGGACTAGCATGGGACTCGCCAACGTTCACAATGAGATGCGTTAGCTCTACTATGTAGGAAAACTGACCAACAAGAGCCAAAACAACAAGACAACACCCGAGTAAGAACAAAAGATGCCCAACTTGAACCCGCGCGGATATCTCGAGGGAGGACAGTAAAAAGGTCCGCACGCGAGAGAAGAGAAACCTCGTTCGACGAGGAGGATGTGTTCGACCTCGACCTGCAGTAGTTGAAATGATCAAAGGTCAGTCTAGGCGGTATCGAACGCGAGTGTCGTGGCCCTCAAACGGAAAGTAGAAACAGGAATATCGCGCACGCATGACATTGCACCATTGTCTCGGTCGGTGTAGTATGACGAGCTGGGGTTGAAGAAAGCAGATAGCCCTTCAGAGTATGGGTTGCCAGGAAATAGATGAGTGTCCTCTTCACGGCTTGTTCATCCTGGGAAACGACACCGTGAAATGCAGGCACGAATACAATGGGGTACAAGGACCGACGTTGGGACGAACATGAATAGAAGTAGTGGCGAAAGCTGTGAAAGAATTAATAGAATGAATGATCTAGAGAGGAATTATTCACGTACGGGCTGGGGAAGTAGAAGTGTTGTCGTCGATTCAATTCGAATGACTTGATTTACGCAGGCCACATTTCCCGGAACTCGACCGCAGCACATGATGAGGCATCTGTATCTCGCCTCCTTGCGTAGTATAAGACCGGGATAGAACATGACTGAGGTCTGTCTCCGCTGGAGTACGCCTGATAAATGGGTCAAACCAAGGCCAGAGAAGTCCGGTAAGGACGTACCTTGCTCGCGATAAGGACGATACCCCTGATGATGACCAACACCACCAGCGCGACAGTGGCTATGAGGATTAGAAGTAACACGCCGCCTGAAAAGGTACAGAAAACAGTATGTTGACACCATTCCTGAGTCACCATACCAATACCGATGAGCGCCCGTGTCTACCTCTACCCTGGAGCAGACCAGTGAAGTTCCCTGGTGAGAGAGAAGATACGCACCCACTGGTAGCCCCCTACCCTAATTGCAGACGTCCCTCCGTCCAGTTGGGCACATGAAGTAAGTGCTAACCCTGGAACACGCCGGACGCACACTCACCTCGGACCCCTCAACGAACTTGCAAAACAAAATACTCTTATGAGTGCCTTGACCCTCTGCATCGCATCCGTTCTTGACGATGCAACGACTAAATTGGAACACGCCCGACAGACACGAATCAGAACATGAAGCTCGAGTAGCGGGATGGAAAACGCGAGCAAGTTACCCGAAGAGTGGAGAGCCAGGTTGGAAAGCGTAGAAAGTGGGCTAAACCCCGCTTATGGTACACTCCGTGGATGAGATTGGGAGCCCAAGGCACTGTCGTGATAATGCCGTGGATGTAGTATAGCTCTGAATCTCTACAGACTCGAGACAGGATGAGGACGCCGAAACGAGTACTGAGAATGGTTCACCCAGATAATTGAGCTCTTGGATACGACAATCGGTAGGAGAAGAGCACACCTTGTCGGTGGTAAGACGATAAAAAGGGCGTGATGTGGTGGCCCAGCCCGCGCAGTTCGATTGCAACAGTGGCTCGCAGGGGGAGTAGCAGGAAGGTGAGTGACCCATACAGTCTTCGGCTTCTCCCGACTCCCAAAAAGGTCATCGCTTAGTTCGTACACTGGATCCTAGCACCTCGCGCTATGGACTTTCAAACATCTCGAAGGCTGAAACCCACACTCATGCCATCGAGGTCACAACTTGGGTAGGCTCCCGGCAGCTCATTGATCATACGTGGGTGGCCCCTAACTCCATTGTCACGAGCGTCTCACCGCGTTCGTTTAGCAGCGCGTGCAGTTCGACACGACCGTTCCCAAAAAAGAAGTCGTACGACGCCTCGTGAACCTTGCCTCATGCCTCCTCCCAGACAAGAATCCTAGACCGACATCACTCTGAAAAAAACCCGTCAACACTTTGCGCTCGGGCGCGTCGTTCGTCATCTGGACTAGGTTTCTCACCACTCGGCCAACCTCTGCCATGTTCCAGGACTCCAATATCCCCATTCCTAGGAGTAAGTGAGCATGCTGCCATTTGTGATGTCCAGCGGTATAGCGTGGGATGGGCTGGACGTCGAAATGGGACGAGGACAACTCGAGGAGGTACTTCGAGGTGCATCGCGGGTCGAGCGCTGTTGTTAAGGTGCGTCATCGCCCGTTGTGCATCCGTGGCCGGTCCTAGCTGATTGTAATCAGTCGTATATCACCCTGTTGACTTTGGCTAGGTTGAATTTACTAAATCGTGGCATTCGTCTAAATTATACACGAGCTCAGAGACTGCCATATGGTCAACAGATCTAGAGATCACGACCACAGCCCCGGCGACCCTAGCATACGTTGGCCCCTGCCAGCACCTTTCCCTCTCATACGTTGCTCCAGAATTGTTCTCTGGTTGGATGGTATCATTCGGTTCGTCAAATGTTCTGGCCGCGAGTACTACTGTGGTATGTATCTTTTGTGTACCACATTATTCTCTACCTCATTCCGGCAGGATGAGCTCTTCGACTATTTCGGTCGAATGCTCACCTCGGATCCAACTTGCCAACTACATCTAAGATTCGATCGAAGCTGATCCGAATCTCCACGAGGCTGGCTTGGTCACTGTGGTCGCCCTTATCTGTCGACGCTTCATTGGAGTAGTTCGAGTCGGAGAATCAATCGAGGGCCGGGATACTACCGACCACCCTCACACCACGTTTCCTTCTTCCCCCGCTTCGCTCCTCGTGCCATCGGCCTTTCGCCGTTCACCACTACCATGAGCCAAAAGCCATTGAGGTTGGGAACCAAAAGCGCCACCGAGACGTTACTCTTGACGAGTCGAGGCACGGCTGTAGTAGTGATGTGGTGGCAGTGTTCGAGAATCATTCCAGTAAGACGGCGAATGGAAGCACCTCACAATGATGGACACGTGTGGCCATCACTTATCGATAACGGTCATCGATAAATGCCCACTCCTCCCTCCCTCGTGAGCGATTTTCTTGCTCTGCTTCCCTCGACACCAGCAGTATGGATACCACTGACATCTCGACTATTGACGAGGTTCTCAAAATTATTCCGAGGTATGCATAATGCACAGTTCGAAGTTCTCGTTGTCCAGCTTTTCATTTGCTCTCGCAGATTTCGCATCCTCTGTGTTGGTCGTGTCAGTCCTAGTCTCAGCCGTTCCTCTCGTATCCTTCTAATGATCATCGCAGGCTGGTGTCGGAAAGTCTTCCTTGGTCAATTGCGTGTTTGGAATCACAGAAGCAGTAAGTGACCGCGTTCGTCCATCTCGGATTGGGACCAGCTGATCTTTCCTTTACTCAGAAAGTATCCAGATATATGCCCGGAGAAGCCTCTATCGACCAGGAATTCGTTTCCGACGAGAATCCATACTTTGTCTTGCACAACTCGAAAGGATTCGAAGCCGGGGATGACGCCAATTTCAAGCTCGTAGATCGGTTCCTAGGAGAGAGACATGCCAAGCCGGACTTGAAAGACAAACTGCACGCCATTTGGCAAGTCTGCCACCGTGGCGAGCCTGTAGTCTGGAACTCACTGTCTCCAGGCTGTGTACTGAAACGCCGAGAGCCGGGGGCCGAGTGTTAGAAGAAGGCGACAAGAAGTTGCTATTACTCGCCCACAAACTCAACAGTTCGTTCTTTTCACTTTTATTGAGGCGGGGTTCTCATTGACCACCTCTATACTCGTCAGCCCCCATTGTCGTTGTTTTCACCAAGTACGATAAGCTGGTACGGTCGAAGGAGTTTGAACAAGAGGAAGACAACCCAGAAATGGACCCCAAGATGCTACACGAGGCCGCCAAGGCGGATGCTAGTAACGCCTTCAACGCCTCTGCGCGCGCTCTCCCCGATTCCGCGGCTGCGCTACACATCCCTACCCCTCCCTACATCAACGTTTCTGGTAAGCAGGCGGCCTCGATCCGGTCGTCGTTTGGCGTTAATCTAGCTCAGTCAACAAAGGCTATGAGACGACCATTACTAGGCTAGTCGATATGACTTGCAAGATTGTTCACAAGCAGTTCAAAGATGATGCATGGGTGACATGGGCTGTTGCCCCGGGTGCTAGTCTGCCAATGAAGATTAAAGTATGCATTGAGTAAGTGCCATGGCGTTGTTCGGCTCGATCGCAACGCTTCTAATCCCTTTCGCCGTGCAGAAAAGGGTTTAATTGTATGTGCAATGTACTGGTCACGCCCATGATGCGGGCCTAACATCCTGAAGCCTACCACCGTGCCCTTGCTGCAACCATTCCCGGTGTGGGGAAAATGCTACTGCGGGAATGCCTCGCACAAGTCCACCAGGACATTATAACGTGTTGGAACTTCAAAGATAGGGACAAGGTAAAGCAGGATCTTGCATGCGAGAGGATCCCCCAATAACAATTGTAGATTCTAAGTGGAGAGGAGTTTAAGCACCTCATGCTGTATCTCGTTCAAGACGTTTTTCAATCCCAGTCTCCCCCCACCCAGTACGTGTTAGCACCTCACGTTCCTATTTGATGTTACCCAAGGCCCTCTCCCAGTGTGCCGCGTTTCGATACAATTGCAAAATTTATTGGCCTGGTCACGGCCAGCACCATTCCGGTTGTACCACCAGTAGCCGTACTGGGCTTGGAGGATTCCTTTGTGGAATGGCTTTCATCTGCTGTCTTGAAACGCACGTATGTGCTGACTCTACCTCTGCGGCGGGTTTTTAATGAAAATTTGAAAGACCTAAAGTCCAGTGTCTACTGATGACATATGCTATCGACCTCATATCAGTACTGACATCGCTGTTCAACTTTACACTAAAGCTGGGTCCACCAGTGGCGGGCACGACGGATTGGAAGGTCTTACAGAAAGCGTTTGAGTATTATGGATACTCAGCCAGACGCAAGGAAATTCACGCCTATTGCCGGACGCTGTACGAGAGCAATGGTCCGGTTTTAAAGCGGGGGGGTTTCCGCCGGACGATTCAGAGGCTGTTGGATGAATCGATGGAATCCCACTCGAAACAGGAGGAAATTGAGGAGGTGGTGATATATCCAGTTATTATTCATCTCGACCTCACATGAATGACTTGTGTGTCAAGTAGCTCTCCGAGTTTTGTTACCCCACTGTTTAGCACGGGGACGTGCGCTGTATACTTGTGAATGAAAACCCGCATGTGCGCTGGGAATCAAATGCGCAGATATTTAACACGAAGTCCATCTCAGCTACTTGATTTTGTTCCTGGTCATTTCTGTCTTACGAACTTGAATATAAAAGCCTTGTCTCAGGCTGGAGTCGGGGGCTCGGCGCATGCGCGTCGTCTTGGGTGGGTACATCACTGTCCAAGACCACTGCATCGGGAAGAGTAAAGGAACCCGTTACAGAAAGAGGGGGTTCAAATCCCCTTGTGACTGTGGGAAGTGGAGAAGAAGTGGGAAGAGACAGATAGCGATGACAGGGACCAACCGCTGCCAGACCGCTAGGCTCAGAGAAGCGCAAGAAGCACGAATACAGAGGTCAGAGTGGACTCGCGTAGAATCTCGCGCAATGGAAACCCGACATCAGCAGCTTTTCAAGCGTCCCATCCAGAGCGAAATTCCCAGTCGTATCCCACTTTGGCGATGTCCACAGAGAGAGTAACATCAGTGTGCTTGGCCAAACCTGGTGACGAGAACTGTGAGCAGCAGCAACACACCTCGGACGGTAAGAGGTAAAGAAATTCGCCAGCTGTGATTGGGGGAGAATGGTGATTGATGGAGCACTGAGCGAACTAGCACGAACGACTCGTTACATCACATGGAGCCGAGATTCAGGAAAGGCAGGACGCATACATATATCAAGGGCAGTGTGGCAATACCGAACGCCCGCTATACCCTCAAACCAAGACCAGAAAAGTCCAGCATACTCGCGCGTCCATAATGTCTACCCAGAAATACACCAGTGAAGAGAGCAACTACTGAAGCAGAGAGAAAACACACCCAATGGTCGCAGACATCCCTCCCTCTCTATCTAGTTGGGCATAGGAAGTAAGAGCTAATACACACGCGGCAGTCCCATCACCTAGCCCGCAAACACTCTACCGAAAGGAGTGTCTTGACTGTGCACGTCGGATCCATTCTTTTCGACGTAACGACTGAATTGGGTAAGCCTGTAAAACGCCTGACATCTTGCTAGAACGTAGTAGCAAGACAGAGAACGCGAGCCTCGGGCTGAGTTGAAAAGCAAGGAAAGCCAGATCGGGCGAACTGGTGGCAGTAATGGTGCACTTATACTAGACGAGGTTGTGAACCAAAGAAACCGTGAAGACGTTACTCGTTGACGAATCGAGGTACGACTCAAGTAAAGATGGAAACGTGAGTGGCAACGAACAGGAAGGTTATTACGTAACACTAAGCCTCGGATGAGGTGGCTGTGTGGTGGCAGCCCTGACTCGGAGATGGATCGAGACTATTGCTCTCCAGCGAGGACGTGTGAGCATGCCTCGAGCGGTCCATTTCTCAAAAGTACACTTGTAGGGGAAAGCAATCGACCACTGAACACTAGGCACCGAGATGTATATAGGCAATGCGTTGATCCAACGGCACATTCGCCAGCTCCTTCGTGGTCTTGTGGAGTGCAAGCGCCGCACAGGTATGATCGAGGCGTCCCTCCTTATCCATCATGTGGCTATAAAATTTGGCTTCGATCTCGCCGGTCACCCCAAGGTCCACCACCCCTCTTGCCCCAATGACTGAGCGGAACCCAACGAACATCATCGCCGCCGCGAAGTGGATCTCTTCATCTAGCATCCTTTCGTCTCCGATAGCTGTATCATCATCGCAGAGATAGGCGAATTGAGGATCGCGCAGCTTGTACTGGACAAGGTTCTGCATAGTGAGGCGTCCGTCGGCGAGGGCGAATCCAGATGTGAAAGGATTCTGGTCTGGCAGACTAGGGAGAGTAGGGCATGCAAGGTGGACCCATTCGCTTTTGCTCAGCTCTTCGGATACTCGGGAAATAGTGCACTCGTCCCCCTCAAGACGCGAGAATATCGCAAGGCTGTCAACGCGCCGACCAATGTTATCCAACCCAGCGCTGACAAAATCCCCTACATCGCCGCGCCCCTGACCAACGCGAAGAAAGCGAATCTTTTTAGTAGCCGAGTTCAATGGACCCGGTCGTCTAGCGTGAATGAGTGCAGAGAGAGTAGGGGTATAGGACGAGATGTAGATGTCGGCGAGATTCAATTCACCTTTCCTAAAAGGACCAGCAGCGTGCAAGGGCAGAAGCGAGAATTCGGCTGTCGGGCACCACCAGATCCGGGATTGAGACGGGT
>JBBPOD010000906.1:0-13112 GCA_038091255.1 Tylopilus intermedius | reverse complement strand
CAGACTCGGGGCTCCACGCTTGATCACGCATTTAAAGGCACCCGAACGCCCCGGAAGCAAGCCTGAGCTAGCATCGTGATGGTCGTACTTATACGCATCCTGATCGTCTAATCCAATCATCCAGACCAAGGAGATCGTAAGCTCGAAACGATACAATCGAAGATGAACCTGGCTAGAAAAGGATGTCACACAATCGCAAGCCAGGGAATGAGCAAATGCCATTGCGAAAAGACCAGCATACGACACCAGACGCACAGGAAGAAAACATCATCTTGACCACATCGACTCATCACCCACATCACAATATCTCCACGACACGCGTACCCACGTCCCTCGCTAGGTCGATCTGTTCCTGGAGGCCCGAAATGACGATGTCGTGCTCAGCAGCGACGCGCCAGAAGTCCCCGTTTGGTAGTTGCTGGAGCAACAGCGCATGGAATGGCTGTCGCAGACGGGCCATCAGCCGCAGCGCTTGTGTGTAGTTGTCCAGGGAGGGCCTGGGGGGAACGCGTAGCGGCGGAGTCGGCAATGCTCCCGCGGTCTCTCCATCCGAATCCGACGAGTCATCCTCATGGTTCACTGAACTATCAGGTGGATCGCAAAGATCACGGATCCATGGGTGCACAAAAATGAGCCTGCGTGGCTCCCTCGGCGAGAGCTTGTCTGATGTCTGGAATTCTATGTCTCCAATTCCTGAGACCCGAGCGCAGTAATGGAATTCATGGTCACGACCCCACTCTTGTAGGGCGAGCCGCTTGACCGAAAAGGTGATGCACGGGAGACGAAGTCGACGATTGGCGAAGCGTGCTGGGGGCAAAGCGGCGACGCGATCATGGAAGAGTACAACTGAGGTCTGAGACAGAGGCTTCTTCAAAGCTGTAGCACGGATGTCCAGCGCAGCGTCTTCGATGGCAGAGAAAGCACAGAAAGGTTCACCATACACAGCGAGGGTGTCTGGAAGGCAGGTATTGTAGGGCGAAGACTTGCCGGTCCAGGCGAGCACGCTCACATCGCCTGAACGAGCCACGATCTCCTCCAGCAGGTGGCCCAATGCGGCATATCTTTCTCCATATTCCGGTCGGATATCGCTCTTGAACATCCCGATCAACGAGTACGCGACGTCTTCCACCCGCCTCGCATTCCGACTTGAGGCCAGTCGTAGTTTCTCCCGGTTGCTAAGATCATCCGGGTCGAAGGCAACGATGGTGTTGCGAGAGATTTTGATAGCATCCGCGAGTTCTTGCATGATCTTGGGTGATTCCTTGTGGTTCAATCGAGCATCACCAAGGTATGGTTTCCAGTCTCGGGTGTAGAATCGAACGACTTTGGGTGCGAGAAGCTCTTGGGAGGTCCATGCCCGCGTCATCCAGACACTATCCGTCAGTTTCTCGAGAGACGGTGGAGATCCAACGTCTGGGAGATGCGCATATGTGGCTGCGGAGGCTTCGTACCACTTGTACATCATCTTGAGCGACTGGTTGAGGACCGTGCTGATCGTCTTGTCTATGCAACAGGTATCGCTCCATGCCCAGCGATACCCGTTTTTGGCAGCCTCCTTACAGAAGTCGTGCAGCTTGTCGTTTTGGAGCGAAGAGGGGAGCTCGCAGACAGAGTCGACCAAATGGACATCTTGGTACGAAGGCTCCTTCCCGTTCCATACATGTGAAAGCGTCACGTATCGGAAATAGTCCTCGACCACGACTTTGATGCGTCGATTATCCAACTTCTCCGTCATGGAGGAAAACAATTCTTTAAATTGTTGTTCCGACTGGAAGATACGAGATCGCTCCTGTTCGTCGCATAGATGACCACTTTTGAGATCGATAAGGACGAGTGGGCATGCCTCGAATAACCCGACGACGGCCGCGTCGATGCTGCTCCGCAACTGAGTAGGCGAAACATATTTTTTGCCTAGCTCTGCACGATATCAGCTGTGGTGTCGTTTTCAGACTGATAGAGTAACACTAACGACGTATTCCTGGATCGTGCGTTGCTTCAATGAGTGAATACATGTGGGTGAACGCATCTATTGCAGAATCGTATCGGTTCAAAGCATGGAGGGCCGCGTGTTTTCTCCCGTATCCCCATGGACTCGAGGGGTCTGCTCTGATGGCCTACATTGGCTGAGTTTAGGGTTGTCGTGCTGAGAGAGATCCAAGCGATACCTTGTCCGAATCGCTCAACGCATCCTCCCACAACCCTAGCCCCGCTCGAGCACAACTTCGTTTGATGAAGAGATCAAAATGTTTCGATCGTTTCAAGGATAACGCAATGGAATATCGCGCGATCGCACGATCAGGATCCTGCTCCACTGCTGCATCGCCGTCTTTTTCGAGCCGCCCAGCCCAGTGCTCAATGAGATCTGATAGAAACTCAGTCCATCGTAGTTGACCAGTCGAGACAGCGCATACCCGGGTGCCAATCGGCCGTTATCTCGGGTATTAGCGATTCTTCATCAAGGCTTTCGAGCAAGGTATACACTCCCTCTTGAGTTTCAGTGGAAAGTCTCTCCAAGTCCCAGCCAAATATCTTTTAGACAGTGTTAGTTTCGAGCAAACAGACTTAACATTGACTTACAAGGGAAATGACTTGGAAGTGGGGGTCGAGTTGAACTGGAGTAGCTTTACGCGCTTGCTTGAATGAATCCAGCGCGCGTCGCTTCTCTCTCCTGGCCAGCATTAGCTGTCCAAGTAAGAGGTGCATTTGAGCCTGAATAACGCCTGGTCATTGTCCCTTCGATTTCCTACAAGCGTTTGTATGCTCACCCTGAGGGCAACATATGGCGACTGCTCGGACACTGTCACTCGCGCGATCAGACGATCTAGATGGGAAAATGCATTGTCGTGCCTTCTACAATTGAACAGGATGACTGCCTGAATGCGCAATGTTGATACCAGCAGTGGCGGAGGCGACATGTGGGTACCTTTATCAACGAGAGAAGACGCTTCTCACTCGGGGGAGCTTCATTGACGGCCTGGTTAAATGCCCGCATCGTTGATTCGTGGTCGCCGGTTCCGAGGAGAGCGACTGCGTGTGCAACACGACCAATGATAGATTGCTGGATCTCGATGGACTGAGCACGATGGTAAGCACAAGTTGCAATGCTGACCATCCATGATCACCTTGGTAGCGTCCCCGACGGCGGTGACCCACTGTTGTGAACGGGCGCGTACAAGAGACCGGTGAGCGAGTGCGCGAGCGTGGTAAAATGTATTGAAGGGATGCGTGATGTCTGCATCCAAGAGTTCTTCGACGCGGGTGAGATCGCCTTGCATCCAGGATTTGAATTGGGTATCGCTGATATGTATCAAAGGCAGCTACGGTTCTGTCATGGATCGATTAACGGAGACGGCGAGAGCCAAGTGATTGAAAACTCACGGTGCGAAGAGAGTGTAGGGCAAGGATGTTAGATTCGTCAACATTGCCAAAGTAATCACTCACATCCACTGTCAAGTACGCAGGCGGAAGAATGTCACGTAGACTCCGTAATGTGATTTTTCCGTTATCTTCGCCCGTTGCGAGGCAATCGTCATGGGGGGAGAGCGCAATGGAGTAGACGCAGCTCGTGTACTTGATGGCAGTCCCGATTCGCTGCTGAGAAGAGGTATCCCAAAAAGAGACCGTGTCATATACGACGACGACCGCAAACTTTTGGTTGCGTGCCAAAATGACAGAAGCAGGACATCCCTGCTTTGGAAGGGACCAGGTGCTAAGCAATGATCCTGAAGAGGTGTCGAATCGCTGGACTTGACCTGTCCACAAGACAGAAAAAATATGAATACCGTCAGAGGACCAGGCGAGCCATGAAGAGGGGGATAGTGGGAACCAGGAGGGGATGCGGAGTAGCAGCTGGCCAGCGTCGGCGTCGTAGATTCGGATCGATTCCGGATTGGGGTTCTTGGCTGTCGCGGTGGCGATGCGGTCTCCTTTGGGGGAGAATCGCATGCCCACCACGCAACCTTCGTGCCGGAGCGGGCCGACGAGTTTTTCGCCCGTCTGGATGTTCCAGATGAACGCGTTCTGGTCATGCGAACCCGTCGCGAACTGGGTCGAGTCCGGAGAAACATCGACAGAGCACACCGTGTCGGTGTGATCCTTGATTTCGCAGACTTCCTCGTGAGTCTGCGCGTCCCATACCTTCACGCCCCCTTTCTTGCCCGCGCCCAGCGGCATTAATCCACAGACCAACCATTTCTGATTCGGAGACAGTGCAGCAGCATAGATCCCAGCCCGCTCCACTCGAATAGGTTCGCCCACTTCGTGTCCATTGTCCACTCGCCACTGTCGAAGCATTCCCTCTTCGCCGCCGCTCAAGACCTGCTTGCCATCATCAGCAAACGAGACCGAGTATATTTCATCTGGAGTGTCGATTGCGATCACTTTCGGGTTATCTGAAGGTCGATGGGTTGTTCTTTCTAATATTCTCTAACCGCCTGCACGCACCTTTTGCCGTCGACTCCATGCCCATTGACAGAGCACACGGAGAGAGAGAGGAGATATGGTGCGAGTCGAGAAACACGCGGTATTCGCGGTACATATAATGTTGCCTTATCGATTGCGATATGGATCAGCCCACACAGCCCAGGTACTTACGCCTCGTGTTTTCGTCTCGGATATCCCCTCGCCTTCCATCCCTCCCACTGTTGTCGCACACGACGGGGAGTCACAAATCAGATGTCTGGTCACAGCACACAGCCAACGCCGACCCTCGACCCATCTGTCTGCGAGCGGGGACGGCTGCTCGTACGTACTTTCAGGACCAGCGACCCGCCTTCAAGTTTCCGGTAATCGAATGACCCACCTTCCTCAGCTTGATTGATATGTATGCCCCACCGTCATCCACGTCGAGCTTGTACCCCGCTCCTCATTCATAGGCCGCCGAAGACGACATCATACAATTACCCCGCCATCATGTGGGGTGACGATGCCATTAAACCCAGTCGATGGCTCGAAGATGACTGAGATCAGAATGGCATCCCAGCCAGGGCCCGGGAATTACAAGGGCATCGACATCTCTTCATATTTCCAGATGACTCTTGGACGTGTCCGGGGAAGAACTTTGCGATCGCTGGGGTCCACGTGCCTATTCTGACTATGCACTAACGCTTGGACAGACAGGCCATCTTGTCTATGATCGTCAATAACTTTGTGTTTGAGCTGCGCGATGGTGCGGAGACCAAGTTCGAGATAGGGAGGGGGTCGCTGGCGAGGATGGTTCTGCTGTCGATATGTGAGCTCGGCCATCGATAAATGAATTGTATACTATTCCCCAGTGGACCCGAATACGAAACGCCTTACTCTGAATCACGGCTAGGGGAGGGTACTGTAACATCCCTCGGAGTGCCGACTGTGTCGACACGAACCTCATCAAGCTCTACATCTACCATGTTCTGGTGTGATGGTGGCTTCTCCCATACGGACTGGAAGTCAGAATTATAGGCGCAACTCGAACGGACTCGGCAGAAGTTTCCTCATTTTGCATCAGCTCAGCCGAGTGTCAGAGACTTTCCATCGTCGACTGCAATAATAATGAAAATGAGATAGCATATGCAATGATTATTGACGCAGTTGGAAGGATATAACATAACATCAGCGAAATGCGAATGATATTAACTGACATAGGATGTGTGTGCCGCGCACGCGCTGCGTACACGGCGTTGAGACAAGATACACAAGACACGGAGAGTTCGGAAGCGAAATCCCGACCACGGGTGGCAGCCAGTGCCACCTACCGCTCCCCTAGTTTCATTAGCCCCTTCATCGCGTTCGCGATCGCAAAACTGGACTTGGCCATGATCTGCCGCGAGTCCTTCGTCACCTCTGGTAGCGATTGCACGTCCTGGAGCTTCTTGGCGTGCTCAGACAGCTGGTCCAGGATCTCAGCGCCTTGCTGCGCAGTTGCGGGCGGGAGGTTGCCGCTGCAGACCGCGACGATGCTGGACACAATCGTGATGATCTGCGTCAGGTTCTCGTTCAGCGTCGGCGCGGGTATCGGCGTGCGCACGCCAGAGAGGACGCTCTGGATCGCGTACACGATGGTCTCGGTCTGGGCTTCGAGATACGGCTGTTCAACGCTCATCAGCGAACCCCAGAAACAGCGCAGCACACAAGACGCACCTTGAGCTCAGACCATGCGTCTTCGGGCGGCGCAGAATCATCACTGATGACGCCACTGCCGGGAATGGGTGACTTGTCGAATAGAGGTGGGGGCGAGTTCGTGCTGGAACTTGAGGGCTCAGAAGATGACGCGCCTCTTCGGTCCATGAATCTCCCTATCGAGGCTTCCCCTCCGAGACGTCTCAAACTTGCGGCGGACGATTTGCGGTCATGTGCAGAGCGAAGGTCTTCGATGGAACGAGGGGGTGGGGTCGGGTGTGAGGGTAGCGGAGGAACCGAAAACTCTTCCTGTTCGGCTCGTGTAGCTTTGCGGATGCAGATGATCCGAGAGATGTCTGTGACGGTCGCAGAGACATGACTCGCAGCAGCGTCGAGGAGACTGACGGGTGACATCCCAGAGCTCACAGCGTGTGTTTTGGTCGCGGCCACGAGGTTCGAGAGGGTTGCTTCTAGACGCTCACGAAGAGAGCGGAGATTATCGATGTCGACGTGAACACGCGTAGGTCGCAATTCATATGCTCGAACGTCCTCGATGATAGCAGAAGTCGAATTGACGACAGCTTTCATGGGCATGAGGACTCGCGTTGGGGCATTTGTCCGTCCTGCTGCCAGGAGGCTGTCGATCCCTGATACGAAGGCAGTGACGTGTATGTCAACTAGTCCACCATCTGCAGCCATAGGCATCTGATCGTCCATCTTCGGAGCTTGTGTGTACAACTGGGAAGTGGCTACACGAGAAGGGTACTCCAAATCAACACGAAGATAACGAGGAAGTAAGGCATACCTTTAACACTTCTCAGTTCGGTCTTTGCCAGCTCATATTTACGTTTGTAATCTTTAAGCTGGTTATCCAGATCACGAATGAGTGCGAGGTCTGCATCTTTCGCAGTCATCAGCTCGTCGTTCCGACGGCCTAGATCCGCCAATTCGATCATCAAACCCTCCATATCCGAACGGAGTTGTTCGATCATATCAGTGTCGCCCTTATCCCAGTGTCAGCAAGGAAGTAGCACCGAGTCGAGCGAAACGACGAACTCGTGACAAGACACTTCCACGCTCGTCCTCAAGTCGTTCAAGGCGATCCCGGAGTATTTGCAGTTCTTCCTCGTCGTTCTGGGCCCGCTTCATCTCCCTTTCTTTCTCTCTAGCTCGGAGGTCACGGAGTTCGTCAAGCTCTTTTTGCAGTGCTCTCATTGCAACCCCATGTTCTTCGGCACGCTGCACGAATAGTCAGTATCGAACCGGGTACAGTTACGATCCCAACACACCTTGCGGAAACCATCGATCTCATCTTCCAGTAATCTGATTCGCTGTTGTCCATCGCGCAATTCGTTCTCTCGTTGCTCTGCATACCCGAGATCTCGCTCCAGCGTCACGATCCTGCTTTGCATCGTCGCGATCTTGAATTCATACTCTCGTCTCAATCGCTCGTGTTCTTCTCCCCCCACGCTGGCTCGCCCGCCCAGGTTCCTCGCAGCACTGGCTGACCGATCAGACGTGACAGATGCCCGTCCAAGTGAGACCTTGTCAAAGTAATCTTCGCCGCTTCTCGTTCCGTTGCCTTCGTCGTCGTCCACGGCGTCTCCCAAGACTTGATTTCTCAGTCGTGCCCCCAGGGCACTCAAGCCACCCAAGGAGGGACCGTCATGCTCATCATCTATGCCACCGAATGTGTCCCCATCTCCGTCTCGGCCGCGATCACCCATCGTCATGACGGGACTCTCCCGCGTCTCTTCGCGCCCATACGGCACTTCTATTTCTTCTTCTGCGATGGTGCTCTTGTTCGGAATGATCATACCGCTCGTCGCGGTAGCACTCTGCGCGTTTGTTGTCCCCGTAGAGTCGCTGTGGACGCTAGTCGATGCGCTCGGGCGGCGTCCATAGTCTGGCATTGGACCGCGTGCTATATCTTGCGAGGGTTTCTTCCGAGAACCGAATCCATAAGGATTGGTGTCTGACCCGTAGGCGTCTTCGCTACGTCTCGGTGCAGCTTCGTCATCGCTCGGTCGGTGTCTCGCGAATCCGTCCTCGGAGGGGCGACGACCGAGTGTGTGCGATCCATATCCGCTATCAATCGCTTTCTCATCCGAGACCCGTGCCACCCGAGACCCTAGAGGGAGGGTAGCGGCATCTGATCGGGGCGAGGCGTGGAATTCAGGTGACGGCATGTCATCATAGGGAGGAGATGCCCCAGCTTCGTTCTGTCCGGATGGGATGATTAATGCGAATCAGTAAACGATGCGAGCTAGGAGACCCGAACTGACCTCTTCCTTGAACTCCGGGTAACGTCTTGATAGTTCAAAATGGACATCAGAGGACAGCTCCTCGAATCGAGCGGTTGGAAGCGTAGCAAGTTTCTGTCGTGCCTGGTTCCTCTTTGGATGAAATTCATCGCGAGGAGGTAGACAGGATACTGGGTTCAAGAAAGAATAGATGGGCGTTGTATGATCACAGTTTCCACCAATTACACGCACTTTCGTTCTCTGTGGTGGGCGTCTTCCGACGGATGAGCTCGTCGTATACATCAGTAGACAGCTCCTGAAATTGGTGCTTTGTGAGCCTTGTGAGTTTCTGACGCGCGGTGGAGCGAGAGCTCGCGGGTGCTGCGAGCTTGGAGTTCAGCTTCAAGGGGTCAATATAACATTGGTGAAAAGTGCACGGACATTTAGCGAGGTATGCGGCAAGATATTGCTGTAGCTCGTTAAAATGGGTCCTCGCGGTGACCTTGGGATCGAGCAAGGGCATTGCTGGCATAGATCCTTGATCCTTGACGGGATGGTAGGATTCCGTGCGATAGTTGGAGATGCCAGAGAATGTTGTTGGCGTGGGCGACGACGCCCTCGAAGACTGATTTCGTTTCATGGCTTGAACGTCGTCAAGGGCGATGAGCTCGCGACTGCGTAAAGTTGTGTTGCCCTGGATGTCGTTCGGAAACCACGAGGCTACCGCGCCAGCAAGTTCCCACGCGGAATAGTCGGACTCCCGAACTTCTTACCACTTACGTTCTCTGTAGCAAGGATAGTGAATTTCCATCGTTCATGTTTGCTGGCCCGCCCATCTCAGACCAGTCAATTCTTGAATGTCATTCGAGGCTGTGTCCGATGGGCTGACCAGCCGAGACTTTTTGGATTGTCTAGAAACGGTGTGGACTACTACAAACAACATAGTCAAGCTCAATGAGGGATCCTACCAGGTCCCCAACATACGCCCACAGCTGCAGCTTGGCAGCGTCGAGAAATACTCGTGAGGTGAGTCGAGGGTCTTGCTGTTCACAATTTGCTTTGCATCAGCCTTGCTAGTAGTAGCCATCTGCGCGGCGGTGAAAGACGCAATGCGGTATCCACGATGGCCTGTTAAAACTTAAATCGTCGATGATGCCAGTGAGAGCCTTCCGTTGTGGCTGTTGCGTGGACCCATTTCCCTACCTCAAGTATTGAAATTACGATCTCTGTTTGCGGGGGTACTAAGTATGACTGCCAGGTGCCTCAAAGGGTGGGTGCGACGCAAGCAGTCGAGCGAGTGGAAATCGGACTCGGACGTGGAGCAGTGAGCCCAGTACTATTACCATGGCTCTCCGTCGTGATAGTGGTAGTCCTCGAATTGTTATTTCTCACACCAGTACTCAGTGTTCACAAGGCTGTGGTCACCGTGATGAGGACAAACTCGGAGTCGTCCGCAGTTGCTGCATCGGTTCGAACACACCCACACCACGCTCTCGCCCGACAGATTCTGGTTCAGTTACTGATCCCAACCGCTCCAATCGTTCACCGGCATCCCTTCCACTCAGAGACACCGTAACAAAGCAACTTTTGGATGCTTAGAAGACATGGTTCGCCTCAACGAGAAACTGCTGTACAGATACCAAGTATCAGAGTGCGACAAATCTTGACAGGATTATTTGTACATCGCGAATTCCGGGTGTGTGTGGACCCGGCTCTCGTATTGGTAGAGCGCATCGCAGAGCGCCAAGTAAATCTGTCCAATAGTCTCAATTCGCCTCTTGAACAGCTATTTCATCGTTCAGAGACGGTTATCTTATAGGGTGGCTTTCGATACTCACGGATTTCGTCTCGTCTGTCGTCGCCGTCTCCATGATGTTCCCGATCTCGACCAGATCGGCACGAATCTAATCACCACGGTGGTTAGCCTGTCACGACTCGGATTTTTGATGCATGGGAACCGACAAAGGACCAGATTTGCGAGAACACTCCCAATTTTTCGCGGATCAGTTCTATGTCGGACTGCAATGGGTCAAGGATGATGTGGACCCTCTGCATTCTGGAGAGCGAAACTTGACATTTCTCTAACTCTGCCTTTTGCTTTTCCAGACACGCCGACTTGTCTGCGAGAAGGGATATTATATCAGCGGGGAATTCGGGTGGGTGAGAGACTCTCACCATCAACTTCTGTCTTCGACTGCTGCATGCCTTTTCCATTCCACGCTGAGACGCCCGCTGAAGCGGCTGCACCCTATTTTTGTGGGGTTATGGTTTGTCTGGGGTTAGAAAAGTAATTACGCACAGCGGCTGCGACCAACACCGGAGGGCAGAGAATACCAATGGCGAAAGCACCCACTGCAACGCCACCGAGTGACAGTGTTCTCGCAGAGTTCGCAAATATCTGAGTGTAGGAAAATGGTCGCTCGAAAGGAGTGATATATATATGGTAAACCCACCTGCAAGTTGAGCCTACGACAGCCGGTTAGAAAATCAAAAGTAATGGCATCCAACAACTTAACGATCAGACTTTTTAATCTCTTGACTGGTCTTTTCGATGTCACGAACTATCTGTTCGATCTGCTGCTCGATCTGCTCGCGACCTTGTAGCCAATCCTTGAGTCTCTCTTGGAATCCTCCAACATTGGTCTGGAGGTCAGAAAATCGCTGCGACAGATTCTGTGAGTTTGTAATGTCCTTTTCAAGTTGCTGCGCAAATAAAATATCAGAGCGATCCTCAAGCTAATTCCAGTGGTTGAAGTTCGACTGACTTTATGGTAGCCTCGAATTCCCTGTTGCTTCTCCTCGAAGGTGGGGCCTTCATCCTTGAGGAAGTCAACGAAGTTGTTTGCAAAATCTGCGGCAGTGTCAGCTGGACTCGAAGCTCAAAGGAAGCCCTCCGACCATCAGCAATGGTACGAGCGTGACCAGCGACCTCCCGAGATGACCAAAGAAGATCTATATACGTCTGCGATCCGCTGTTATGAAACGCTAACGATAACACCACGTGCGGAAATACCTTGCGATACTCATTCCATTCTCCTTGGAACCGCCGAATGCCCTCGCGCTCGTCCCGCGTGGGCGCCTCTTCGAGGGCATCGGCGAGTCCGATGGCGACGTTGGTGAAGCACACGTCAATGGAGAACGCAGTATTACCGAGGCCACCAATGGCTCCACGGAGTGCATTCTTGCCTGCAGGAGATGACACTGCCTCTGCAATGACATCCATGACTTTCATGTCCGGCGCGACGGCCGGGCCTTGGTCGTACTTGGGTAGATCTTCCTGTGGGCCGGAGTATGCAGGTGGTGCAGGGACTGCGCTGTCCAGGCCTAGATCTTCGAGAAAACTCGTGATGTCGTGGTGATTCAGAGGAGCTTGGCTGGGAGACATATTGGTGCGAGAAGACGATGTGGAAGGACACACCGGAGTAAGTGATTGAAGTTCACTTGCTTTGGTGCCAACCCTCTTATCATTTTGTCAGGGCAGGATCAGAACCAGTCGCTCCACCGCCCCCCATTAACGTGTTGACAATGCTCGGCATTTTGAATCCGCGTCGGAATTTGGTCGGATTCCGACCACGGAATCGTGTCAAGCTTGGCGAATCAGACGCAAATATTTGGGGTACTAGTAATTATAATGGTGCAATGGTGTCAGCATCAAAATCACCTCGTGCGCGCGGAAATTAATGTGTGCGGAACATGAGGCACCCGTGAGGCCTTCAAGTTGAGGTTTGTCATGTGGTGGCTGGCAATGGTTATCGCTCAGCAAGTTAGGTTATCATTGACAATTGGTTGAAATATCCCAGTAAGGGAAGTGAACTGGATCGATACCATGATGGATGGCACATAGGACCGCCAGTGGATCTAGGCCAGCTCAGTGCCAGTACCATAGCTCTCTCCGTCGTAGTGGTCCTCGAGTTGCTATGTTTCGCCCCCGTCCACTGGTTTTCATTGCTCGGCGGAGTCAGTACTCCGACTCGTGAATAGTCGTTCGTCAGAAGTTGCATCGCCCGACGTTGTGCAAGCTCGGTCTCTGTTGTTTCGGTGACGAGCCCACCCTCATACTGCGCTTTCCCCAACGGGATCGGTTCCAGCCTCGGGACCGGAAAAGCCTTCAGTTCTTTGCCCATCGGCCCCATCATAATCGTTCATCCCAGTCGCACCTCCCTTTCTATCACACGTAGCAATCCACGACACACGAAGCGACTTTTACATAGACAACATGGTACGACCAACCAGAAGACTATCGTACAGACACCAAGTATCAGAGTGTGACAAATCCCGACAAGTCTATCTGTATATCGCTCATTCAGGTTCGGGCTGCGTGTGGACCCGAGTCTCGTATCGGTAAAGCGCATCGCAGAGTGCCGAGTAGACTTGTCTGATGGTATCAACTCGCTTCTTAAATATCTGTTTCGTAGTTTAGAGGCGGATACCTAAGGAGAGCGTCTTCCTTCACTCACGGATTGCTCCTTGTTTGTGGTCGCCATCTCCATTTTCTTTTCGATGTCGACCAAATCCAGATCAATCTGGTTATCTGATGGTTAGCCTGCCATGACTTGGATTTCGACGGACCGAGTACTCACAATGGACCAGATGTGCGAGAACACACCCAATTTTTCGCGAATCACTTCCATGTCGGACTGCAATGGGCCAAGGATGGTGTGGACCCTCATCATTCCCGAGAGCGCAACTCGGCATTCCTCTAACTTAGCATTTTTCTTTTTGAGACAAGCGCACTTGTCTGCGAGAAAAGAAAGACGTCGGCGTCAGAATTCG
>JBBPOD010000905.1:0-13112 GCA_038091255.1 Tylopilus intermedius | reverse complement strand
CATCCCTGATCTCGCTCGATTACTCCTTTATATTCAAAGGGAGCCTTCCCCTGCTCCAAAAGGCTCTAGATTCCTATCCTGGCCGCTCTCCGAATTTAAAGAAACTTTCCATTCGCGTTCACGAGCCCCAAGTCATGTTTGATAGCCTTGTCTCAGACCACGTCCGCCGCTGGCCGAGCCCTCAGCACGTGCATTGCCCACAGATCGCTTTGGACGTGCACACTCTCGCCCATTTATCTCGCGTGTCGGGTTTGATCCAGCTCTCTTTCGCGCTGGCTGCGGATGCGATCCCTGTTTCTGATACACTCCTCTTTTCAACGTTGCGCGAGCTGAAGCTTGTCTCCGGGACCCTTGACCTGGTTGTCAGATTACTCGCCAACGTTCAGCTTCCTACCCTTGCGAGTCTCGCAGTCGAAATTGGCGGCTACCCCTCCAAGGAAAACGTCATATCCTTTTCGAACGTTCTCCATCCATCCGGAATGGGCAACTCCATCACGAGGTTGAGGTTGACTCAAGTTCACCATTCATTTACCACCGTTCGATCCAATCCTCTCGTGCTCACCGCCGATGACCTGAGACCCATCATGGCCCTCGGTAACCTCAGGTCCATAGACCTCAATCTAGGATGGATGGTGAACTTGACAGACAGCAACCTGTTGGAGCTAGCGTCTGCATGGCCCTACCTGGAACACCTCCTCATCAACGAGGAGTGGGGGTGGCAAACAACGAGTGGGATTACTCCGAACGGACTCATCCACCTCTTGCAGATCTGTCGATCACTGTGCCGGCTTTCTGTCGCTATTGATACGCGCGGTTACGTGGACATACCCCAACTGCAATCGCCTGCGTGCCTTGGACTGGACATCTCCCCCTCGTTTTCACTCAATGTCATCGACTCTGTCATCGATGTGACCTCTGTGCCGGCTATGGCTGCGTTCTTGGCCAACATCCTGACGTCTGCACCATGTTCATTACGCGCATGGAGTAGTTGGGGGTTTACGTGGCGCACTGAAAAGCGGGTGTATGCGGACAGGTGGACGGAGGTGTATGCTCGAGCGAGGGACGCTATTGCGCAGCGCTCTTGGGCTTGATTCCTTTTGTTGAACGCGTCATTTTGCATCACGGTCTCTGCCCAGGCCGGCTCTGACCTGATTGGACTTATCTGTAGTATATACAGCACGAGCACAAGCGAGTCACTCCTAAACCTCCGCCATCTATACTTCTATTTCCAATATACGGATGAATACAGGTCACTGTTACTTCTTATCTTGGTATCACTCTTTTGTGCACCGGTGGCAAAATCTCCAAACCTTTGCCTGCGTTGGAACATCGCTTGACGTGGCTGCCCTTCATGCTTGCCTTACCTGCCCGCATTGACCCGACAAAGCGTCACTATCTTTTATGAAATCTCTCGTTCCGAGTCGCCCCCCTTGTTCTCTAATTTGCACGAGTTGGAATTATGTTCCCGGTCCTTGGCTCCGGTTACCGGTCTACCTTCTTGGATCCTGATACCCGTCATCACCTCTCTCTTTGAAGCCGTCCTTCAGAGGAGATCTCCTCCTTCTCGGCCAGCCAATGTCGGTCACACCATCCAACAACTGCGGGATGTCCAGGGACACTTCATGGATGATACACGTGACCCAAATGATGACATGCCTGTACTCAAGCTGGAAGGCTTGCAGCCATGCATGGCGTTCAGCAATCTTCGCCTTGTCGTTCTCGAACGAGAGAGTGGACTTGGCGGACGGCGAACTACTGACGTTGGCATCGGCACGGAACCCTTTGGAGGACCTGCTCATCAGCCTGCTACAGCTTTTTCAGCGGCATCCATTGCTCGGCCAGATCGCCCTTGCGATCGATACGCACAGTTCCGCAGAACCACCGGAACTACTGGCGAACTCTGGCTTCATGCTGCCGTCCGTGTCTGTCATTAATGTCGTCTACTCGTCTATCGAAGTGGAATCAGTGCCATCCATCGCTGCTATCGCACCGGACGCCGAGTTTCTGCGCATGGTTGGGACGTGACGATGCCCGCACATTAGGGTGTCAGCGTCACTGGGATCAGGTATTTAAACGAGTGCAGGATGTGATAAGGCAGCCTTCTCAGTTCGTACCAGGGGAGGAGTCTTGTGAGCGAAAACGGGGTGGGTAACCGCACCAATTGCGGACGAGCGATGAGTTTGCGTCACTGTAAAAGAATTCAATAGGGAAACACGACGCAACCCGTGAAACCTTTCACTGAGTGCTGGGGGATGTGAAGAATGAGCCAGTTCCAGCGGTGGAAAAATATGTAATACTGGTTGGGATTGACGTACTGTTTTTCCGTGAGCCTTCCGAGGGGGCCAAGTGCAAGGCGCATCGACAAATGGACCTGGAACCAGTCGTGGGCGGAATGATCAACTTGTGAAGTCATCAACTTGAAGTAGGTCATACAGTCGGAACGGAGATCGGAAGGGATGGTGACGTGTTTGTCCACGTTTGGAAGGGTCACTGCTAAGGCTGCGCATCGCAGCGAGCACAGTCCAGCTATAACCTTGCTCGCCCAGTCACTTCCCTCTCTCCATCACCCACTGAATCCCTCGTCATGGAGGCCCTGATGCGCGCCATGGAAGCACTCAAATCCCTTCGGGTACGTGTGCATACAGATTTTTTTTTTCCTGTTCGACCGGCTCATCTCTCCGTCACCGGAATCTAAACACCCTTTGTGTAATACGGCACCGTCGATGTTCACTTTTTTTTTTTGCTTCCCATGGTCGTGCATCGAATAGGAAACGCGGTTGAGCGCTCTACGATCCCCCACCGAATTCTTTGACGTCCACCGTATATCAAGACCAGCGGACACCGCCCAAGCCGTCTCCGTGAGTCCTCCTTCCCCCGTCCTCGGATCGGCGTCGGATCCAGACGCGTGCCTTGTACCTCAACCTGAGCGGGGGACGCTGACGCCCATTCTCTCCTCTTTTTTCATGACACACCACATGGTCTCGCGATGTGAAACGTCTCGGCGTCTGGTCGGCTTTGCGACGCACGCACGCACGTTAGCGCATCACCTACAACACGCGGTACTTTTCGGGCAATTACACCCTCATCGTGCTCGTCCTCGCCGTTTACGCACTGTACGTTCTCCCCTCCCCCCCCACACACAAACCTTGGCTGACCCTGTCTGATGCGCGGATGACCGTAGCGTTACGAGCCCGCGTCTGCTCATCGCCCTCGGGTTCCTCTTTGGCGGCTTCGCCGCGATCAACAAGTTCGGTACGTTGCCCTGTCCCACCGTCGTATCGCGTCTGCGTCCGCTCACGCGCACGCGCACGACACAGGCCCGACGGAGCCCGTTCAGTTCGGGAGTGTGGTCATCTCACAGCAACTGCTCTACACGGCCCTGTTCGTGATCGGTCTGCCCCTGTTGTGGATCGCGTCCCCGTTTATAACATTTTTCTGGCTCGTCGGGGCGTCGTCCTGTCTCATCCTCGCACACGCCGCGTTGATGGAGCCAGGCGTCGAGAGCGAGTACGCGACCGTGCAGGACTCGGTGTGAAGCGGCGACCATGCGGTACGCCCCTCGACCACGCGTGCACGTACGTGTACGATTAGATGGCTTCTTTTCCTCGTGTTTCGTTCCCAATATCTTTTCTTGTTTAATGGATTCGGTTTCTGTACTCGACGGACAACGTGCTGCCCCCACCCGTCGACACACGTCTTCCCCCCGCGCCTCGTGTCACTATTACACCTAATGGCTACAATCAATTCCGTCCCGTTTACCTAGTCGTCCGCCCCCATTGTGACATCGATCCAGAGACAGGTTTCGCCGCTTCCTCGGAGTGTAATCAAATCACATCAACGACAGGTCACGTACGCACACGCCAACACGGGCGTCGTGTGGTGAGGTGTCAACCATTGAGATGAAAGAAAAAATGATGATGAAAAAAAAAAAATCCACGAGATGCCGTCCCGACACCAATTAAAATGCCCAAAGATGTAAATTAGAGCCATGTGAAAGCATGGCGAATGTCAGAATGATCCAAAGGGACACATGGAGGAAAGCGATGGCAGTGAAAAAGAGCAATGCGAGATCGGGATCGGGGTTGATAAAAATGTGTGATCCGAGAGCACTGATAAATAGCGACATACAAAATACGACAGAAAGCAAGAGAGAGAAAAGCGCACAGCTATAGCAGGGGTAACCATTGACCTGGCACGACGTCAGCAACTGGTGCGACTCATCCAAAGAGCGCCAAGCTCACCAATGACGATGCTCGGCAAGTCAAAAATGTCTCTTCGGATCGAGAAGCAAAATGTGGCAGGCAGCGGTGCTCCTGACGGCTTGAGCAAGACACAGTGCGAATACACCGCTTTGGTCGTGTTTTCAAAGGCGTGTGAGGCAAAGTTCTCCCAGTACTCGACCACGGACTGGTTTTCAAACAACTGTGAAGGCAGGCGTGGGACAGGGACAAGCGAGTTGAGGCATAGAGGTGGGGGAGGGAAGAGGTGCGTCGGTTCGCGCGCGCGCCGTGAACAGAAGAGGAGGAGTAGAGAAGGAGCGGGGCGTTACCTCATAAATATATTTGCGTTTACCGACGAGTTCTTCCATCGGCCATTCAGTCAACATGCAAAATTCGGGTGCGACGAGACAAATTTCGCCTGTACGGCGCCATACGACGGTTGGCGTGCCGCTGTACGAAATGAGCTTCTCGAGTTCCTGTTTAGCGTGTTACGACACGTGTTTGTCGCGAACCGAAAGACGTACGAGTAAGGAACGTTGAAAACACCGTTCGACAAACACTTCGTCTTCGTCGGTCATGGGCATTTGCAGCGCGATCAGCGATGGCCGAAAGATGGCAAGAGCCCGAACGATGCGCAGGATGTCGTTCTTTTCGAATCTGTTGCCCAGGACATCGCAACACGGGGGATGATCAGGAATGGGCCTGCGTTGGCCACGAGCGCAAAGAACTACGCACCGGGTCGGAAGATGTTTCATGAGGAAATGGTAGCCCTCGGTATAGTCATACGGGGTGGTAATGTTGAGCGGCTTCTGCCCCCTTCAGCGCATATAGGCAGTAAGAGAAATGGAGGGCGTACAGAGATGTGGTCCACACTGCTCTGATGTGTTGAGCTGGTGGAGGAGGGTGAGGGATGAGCGGAAGGCTCGAGAGTATGAGGACCAGTGTCTTTCGAGGAGATGCGGACGCTGCCCATGGTGGAAGGATCGCGGGAGTAGCGTGGTGGTGCGGGGGGTATAGACTGGGTCTGTGGATAAGGAGCGAGATCAGGGACAGAGTCCTGAGAAGGACGGGAAAATTGCGTGGGAGAGTAGGAGATAAAGGCAGCAGTGGGGGATGGCTGGGCGGTTGCGGCAAGCATCGGCTCTGAGATGGAGAGTCGCGAATCAAACGGATACGTCTGCTGGGGTGTGGGCGGGTAGTGAGGCTGGGAGTGTAGCGGTTCTGGGGACCATGTCGAGTTTGGGATGGTCGGTTGTAGCTGGGGCTGTGAGGGGGAGGGTGCGGTGACGGAGGCGGAATCAGGTGGACTTGGGTTCCCGAGAATAGCAGAGAGGATGGAGTACTCCAAGTTTGCAGCCTCGGAACCAAACGCAAAGTTTGGGTCAAAGGAGACGTTGAAGACGGGGTCGTTGGAGGGAAACGGTTCGGCTAAGGGGATGTGCATGGGTGTAGGAGAGAGGAGAGAACAAGGATCTACCTGTGGGTATGGGAGGGAGGGAGTGGTCATGCGCGCTCTGTTCCCGCGCGGAAGGCTTGGTGGACTTGAGTTGCTCTAGAACACGTGATCAGGGGAGAGGGACGAGTGGAGACAGAGACGGCGACGAACCGAGCTCGTCATCGTCGAGGAGATACTTTGCTTTTTTGCGATGGCCCTCGACGCAGCTGCCGGCCATGCCGCGCTTTATGCAGCGCTGGCAGGGACGGGCTGTGGGGGATGAGGAGACGCGGGGGAGACAAGCGAGAGGACGGACAGTCATCACAGGTGAGGTGCGCCTTTTGGCAGTGAGCGCAGGCACGGTTAGCCTTTTTCTTCTTTGGACCTTCTCTGTGTTTGCGCGGTGGATGTGAGGCGGAGTCGCCGCTCTCCTCTGGGGACGTCGCGCGGCGTCTTTTCTGGGTGTGGGGCAGTTTTCGCTTCTGGAGCGGGTCGATGAGCTGTGGGGTGGCCATGAGACTCACATCGACGAGTGGACCGATGTTATAGATCTCCCTGCTTACCTAAGAACCGCCATGTTTGCTCGACTCGCGAAACTCGCGCTGGCCATCGGACGAGAAAGTGCACGAAAAGAATTCGAGTGGATCTCGAAACACGAAAATAATAAAACGAATCGGTCTGACATGCTCGACCGAAGAATCGCGGGCGAACCTCTTCAGTATATTCTCGGTCGGTCTCTCCTCCGATGTCCGTCCGTGTCTCATTCCCGTCGCAGGCACAACCCCGTTTGGCCCCCTCGACCTCCTCACACGCCCCCCCACCCTCATCCCACGCCCAGAAACAGAACACTGGGCCATCCGTCTCGCGAGCACGCGCTCCCCTTCCCAAGCCAGCCCACTCCGCCTCCTCGACCTCTGCACCGGCACCGGTTGCATACCCCTCTTGCTGTGTCATCTATGGCCACCCAACAGCACACGTGCTCTCGGCGTGGACATCTCCCCGGACGCCATCCGCCTCGCTGCCGACAATTCCCTCCGAACACCCTCCCAAAACACTTTCACCCCCCTTCTGGCCGACCTTCGCGATCCAGACTTGCTCCGCCGTCTCGACCCGCTGCTCCCGTTTGACGTCATCACCGCCAACCCGCCCTACATCCCAATCAGCGACTACCATGCCCTCCCCGCCTCTGTCAAGGACTACGAGGACCCCCGCGCACTCATCGGCGGCGTCGACGGTCTCGACTTTTACCGCGCCATCGCAGCGCTCCTCGCACGCAAACGCGTTCTCGCGCCACACGCCTCCATTGCACTCGAAGTCGGTCACGACCAGGCACACGCCGTCTCGCGTATCCTCCGGAACACCCCCGGTCTCCCTTTCCTCGAAATAGAAATCTGGACGGACCCGTGGGACAAGGACCGCGTCGTCTTTGCTCGCGTCGCATGACCTCCACAGCGGGGGCATCATTCATCTCCTAGTTACATGCACATACCTGTTACACCCCGTCGGCCCCGATGATCGCGTATACCGCCACCGCTACCGCACTCGCACCTCACTTCGCTTCTTCCCCCTCTGTTTTGGCTCATCCCCTCGGTTTTCCAAACCACAAAAGCCTATTTCGGCACTAGACTAACGGACGGGTCTTGATCGGTCACGGTCCAGATACGCATGCAAATCATGATTGTCGTCCTCGTACCGTGTATACACGTCATGTTCCTCCGAGACCGTCATGTTTCGAATCGTTGCTATAGTAGTCCCTCTCACCCAAACGACATCCGCCAGGGACTCGCCTGGATATAGCCTTATTTCCCCGATCGCTGTTTTCCTTCAATCTCTTCCCCTCGGACATCCGCCGAGTCCCATCTCCATGATCTATCTCTTTTTCCGCTGTCCTTCTTCCTATCCTCGCAATATAACCTTGAAACGCTTCTCTATCCCCCCTTTTTCAGATCGACGCGCGTCAGCGTGCCGCTAAATATCCCCGCTCTCCCAAGCTTCCAACAACCGCCCCATCTGTCTCTGCAGCCCCACCCACGTGACCCCCGCATCCACGTATACCCCAGGACACCTCCCCCCGCCGAGCGCACACACCACCTCATACGCCCACTGCTGACACCGCCACTCCGGCCGCCCGCGCACCACCGGTACCTGGCGCACCGAGCGCTCCAACGCGCCGAGTCCCCCGCCGGGGTGCACCCACCCGATCACGTGTGCGCCGCGCCAGTCAGGGTGTGTCTCGGGCGCGTAGGCCGCGCCCGGAAAGAACTGTGCAGTGTGTGTGTCCGGCGTCCCGACGAGCTCGTAAAAGTTGCCATGTCCAGGCGTGGGCGGGGGGCGTGGGCGGGCGAAGACGGACGCGGAGGCAGAGGCGGGAGAGGTGCGCACGAAGAGGGCCCAGTGGAGTGGGTCGCGGCGGGGGTGGTCGTGTCGCCAGAATTGGACGACTTCGAGAGGGTAGCATCCGGGAGGTACGTGGACTGGGACCAGCCCTGGCGTTGGGGTGCGGTTCGGCGTCGAGGCTCGCCCTAAGGAAGACCCGCTAGGGAGGGGGGTGGGCGGGGGCGCGGGGGGCGTGGTGATGACGAAGCCTGGAGGGGGCAGAAAGGCTGGGTTGGTTGGGTACCCCGAGGCGGTCGCAAACGCCGGGTTAGACATGTGCCCTTGAGAGACTGGCGGGCAGACATGCGTCGTCAACTGGGCGTGCCTCGCGAGGAAGTTGGGCACTTACGACCGTAGTTGCGTGCGGACATCTATGTCACGTTTCAATTTAGACGCCGTGGACGCTCTGGGGGAGGGCAAAGCACCCTGTCGGTTTTTTATATGCTTATCGCGTCCTGCGTGGTCCTCGCGTGGACGAGAATCATTCCACTGACACGCACAGTGTGGACCCTTGGGCATTGTGGTCCCACCTTTATTTTTCCCTTCCGCCGTGCCGGCATGAATGAAAAAGAAGGCGGCCTCGCGGCGCGCAGTGGTGGGCATGGAGCCGGGGATGGTGTGTATACCGAGGAAGAACAATGGGAGGGACATGGACGGCCGAAGCGGCCGACACACGATCGGCGATCGGGGCGGTCCAGACGTGTCTAACGCGTCTAGGTGGACTGGACTAGATGTCCACCGCCGCGCGACACGTGGACCGAGGAAAATGCCAGTGACGATCACGCTTCGGTGGCGACTGCGCCACTCGGACAACGCGACGATGCACCCGCGGAGAACCGAAGCATCCCGTCGCACCTAAGAAGTGTCGCGCTCGTCGATGGTTCGGTGATCCACGGTGACGGCATGCGTTCGGCCAACGTTCGGCGATGTTCCATTCATCTATGCATGAGTTTGTCAGCGCAGCAAGCGCCAGCGTCTTCTTATCAAAGCTGTGTTGAACGCCTTGGGATGGACGGACCCGTCCCGCTCGGAGACCGTTGGCTGCAATTACGCGCGTCTGCCTGGCAGGATCCCCGCGTGTGCATCCTATATATTGGGTTAGACGTGCTTCCGGGAGATACCACCCTGTGCGCATCATAGGGGCTTTCCAAGCACCCCATCGTTTCGCTGAACGCTAGAAGACTATGAACCGCACTTTGCGTCGAACACTTCGGGTGAGATCCGACGTCGTACGCGGAGAGGATCACTGGCAGGGGGGTCGTCACCAGTGCCAGGAGGGTATGAATCATCATACGGCCGTTTGGTAGTTCGCCGTTGGCACCCTTTGGATATGGGCGCCTGCAGGAAGCCAATGTGATTGCCACGCCATCTGTCCAGGTGTCATACAGAGGGGAAGGGAGAATAAAGAAAAAAGCATCCACGCGGATGATCAGAATGCCGCGGAACCAGTTGGAAACGACGTTGGTGCGACACGTCGCTCGAGGTTGTGCAGGCACTCGCCCCCAGACAGACACGTGCCAATGCCAGTGCCAGTGGGGGCAGGGGTTGCCTTGACAGCGTCGAGATCAATGCATGAAAAGATGCGAAGCGGGCCATCGTGTGTTTCACGCCGGCGGTCGGCCAAGGCCCCATATACGCGCGTCGTTCGGCATCGACGTGGACCGCTGTCGCGACGTTCGAGCGAGCGCGTCGTCAACGCCGTCACGGCCCGAGCGAAGCAGCCAGCGCCACGAGGCGTAGTGACGTTGGTGCAAACAGGGGGGACGTTTCAGCAGACGGGTTTCAATGACTCGGAGAGTCCGAGGGGCCGCTTTTTTTTCATGAAGGACGACTAAAATTCTAAATAGCCCGAGGAAGAAAGGGGGAAGAAAGATTAGGCATTAACACGTAAGATAAGGTAGCTTGGATACGAAAGCAGTATGTACATGCATGGGACGCGGACCGTGACGGAGTTGAAACGAGGGTCATTCGTCCCATGTCGTATCAGACCATCCCACTGAACGCGTTCGCAGCGACCTTTGGCAACACCACCGGTGCGTTTCTCTTTCCCCGCACGTCTCGTATGTTTACTAGTATCGCATGGGGATGTAGAGCTGTCGAGCGTGGCGCTCGGTGGAAAGATCGTCAAGGTCTCTGACGAGTTTTTTGCCGCTGCGTTTCATCTTCTCCTCGTCGAGGTAAGTCCCCACCTGCTATGAAACGATATCCAATCGATCGCCTACCGATCGACGGTTATCATGACGTAGCCCGCACCCAGTCTCAAAGGCCAGTTTGGACCCAACGGTGCGCTGTACAGCGGATGGGAGACGAGGAGGCACAATCCATCGTTTGACTGGTGCGTCCAGCGTGTATGTTTCGGCTGCATCGAGGTGGTGATGGCGATCGCAACGGCGATCTTGAACTTGAAGGTGTATCATTCGCCTTGGGACAACGGGCGGGATCGTCGGCTTTGACGTGGACACGTCCCATTTTAACGGTGCGATATGAGCTGTACTATGCCTGAACAGACCTGAGGCCCTCGTTCCAGGCAACGAAGCACCAGAAGTATCCATCGATGCTCTCCTCGCACCCGATTCCGATTCTGATCCCGATCCCGACCCCACACATGCAAAGGCACGCACGAAACTGTGGTTTCTAATCGGATTTATCACTGAACATGTACCTAGTGGACAGAGATCCTCCCCAAGGCCCCCCTCGGGCCTTCCTCCAGGCACCTCTTCAAGATCCCCGATACAACGCCATTCAATTACGTAAAACTCAACATGTACCCAGATGGCGGTATCGTAAGTGTACCAAGGGTTGTTTGAAGCATGTGATACAAAACCCGTGATTGTAGGCGCGTTTTAGGGTCTATGGCCACGTCACGCCCGTTCAGCCGGCCGACGACGGCGTGCAGTTTGATATGGCGCATGTTTTTGCGGGCGGACGGGTCGTGTCTACGTCTGATCAACATTTCGGCGTGGGTTCGAACTTGATCTTGCCGGGGCGAGGTAAGGACAACGTTTGTGGTCCATTGTGCTATCGATGAGGCGCGTTGCAGGTAAGGATATGGGAGATGGATGGGAGACCAAGCGGAGCAGGCAAAAGGGACATAAGGATTGGGTCATTCTTCAATTGTGAGTGTCCTCCGCTCGCGTTTCCTCGGATAATGCCACACGTCCTCGTAGGGGTGCCGCTGGGAGGCTCCAAACCGCCGAGATTGACACGGCTCATTTCAAGGGTAATTTCCCGGAGAGCTGCGAATTGCATGGATGCTACACGGCAGATGGAGATGTCCCGCAAATTGACGGCGAACATTGGGTCCACATCCTATCGCGAGTGAAACTGGGTCCGAACAGGAGGCATCCCTTCCTACTGGAGACGGATCCGGATCAGGTGTTTAGCCATGTAAAGGTGACCATCTATCCGGACGGAGGGATAAAACGGGTAAGGATCATTGGTACAAGGGGCGCACCAGGTTTGGACGCGGCAGCAGTCGTATCAGGAGAGAGCCTGGATACGGAGCAACAAGTCTCTGGAGGGGGAGTGGGGAAGAGGGCGCAAGACGTTACCAAGGCTAAGGTGATACCCGCTCTGCCGCTGACACACGAAGCGTTCGCGCTCTACGGACAAGTCATCCAAGCATACGGCGACCATGCGTCTGCGCCGCGCGGTACCAAGATCACGCCCGCTAACGGTGGCACGGCGAGCAAATTCCACAAGCTTGCGTTAGTCCACGCATCGTATCCCGATGGTGCTGGTGCTACGTCGGGGGTGTCTGTGTACCGTTGTCAGCCGGTGGCGGTCGCCAACGGGCGCGTGAAACTGAGTGTGCTGGAGCGGCACCCGTATACGAATCAGGCGTTCGTACCGATGGGTGGCGGGGGAATCGAGGGAGACGAAGCGATCCGCGAACCGGGTAGATGGTATCTTGTGGTGGTGGCACTGAATGGGCCGGATGACGGGCCAGATTTGAAGACGCTGAGGGCATTTGTGGCGAGTGCCAGACAGGGCGTGGTGTACGAGACGGGCGTTTGGCGTAAGCGTCGTTGTCAGCGTGCTGTCGGGCTATGCTCATGTGTTGGCAGATCAACCGATGACGGTGTTGGACAAGGCAAGTGTTGGATGCTTGTCCCAAGGATCCTGCACTGATTTATGAGACCAGACGATGGATTTCGCGTGTGTCGAGACTCAGGTTGGGAACGGGGACAAGGCGGACTGCGAGGTGGTGGAGGTCAAGGAGGAGATACTAGTGACAGTCGGAGTTTGAAAGTAAAGAGAGGTTCCTCGCGGACGAGTTGTTGCTCTTGTCTCTCATGGAATCGAGAAAACGTCCACTCGCAGACGACCCAGACGTACAGACTAACCCAAAAAAAAGGGTCGTCACATCGCCCGGCGTAGGGCAAAGCCCAACCCTAATCACCAATGGCGCCTCGGAAATCGTCCCAGAGCCCACAGCGGACGACCAGCTCGAGGTGGGCACACCAGCTCTTTCCTAGTCGCCCCCTTCTTTTTTCGTACATGTCTATAGCTTTTTCGCAAAGACGCTCTGTTTCGTCGCATGCGTCATTATGCACGCGAGAACGAGAAGAGCCAGGCTCGTATTGCACAATTGGAGCAGCGCAAGAGTACCTGCGAGGCCGGCTTGGTCGCGATCGCTGCCTGCTGGGAACAGGTAAGCTCGTGTTCATCTGTGGCACCGTCGAGTCGACTCACATGTCGCACTTTCACGTCCTAGTTGGTAGATACGATACGGACGCTTACGGCACAGGACGACATGCCCGACGCCGTCGTCGAGACCCAAGGTGAGTGCGCTCGTGCGACATGGGTATATGCGCCGCCATGACCGTCTACCCAGACTTGTTCGATCTCTCGCAACACGTCTCGACCGACTCGAGTCTCAAAGCAGCGCTCGAGCAAAACATGCGCGCGACGCAACGTCTTGTCACGAGTTTTCTCAAGTCGCGACCTGCGGTCAACCTTGACGCGACGTACCAGCACTGTCAAAAGGCACAGACCGAGGTGCGTGTCAGATCGTCTACGGTGGCGTTTCGTGTCCACTGAAATGTGTAGTGTACGGCACTGCGTTCCGAGGTCGTCGC
>JBBPOD010000904.1:0-13115 GCA_038091255.1 Tylopilus intermedius | reverse complement strand
CGGCAGGGACGAGCAAACTTGAATTAACCATACCTGTTAACAAAATAATATTTCCAGCCTGGGTCTGAATCCTCCGAGTCTGCTTCGTGTGTGACGCGCGACGTCGCGTGTGCTCGGCGAGGTCTGCCGTGACGGAATGCAGGGATAAGGTGACAACCTCTGACTACATCCGCGGGGTCAATAAAATCAAACGAAGCAGGGTTACATTTCGGGGTGAACCTCAACGCGTGAAGACCATGCAGATCTTGTCGCGGGACCCGTTCAAACCACCAGACATGTAGGAAATCCAACCGCCGTGGTAGGTAGTCTTGCATCCCTGGCCCAATATACTGAACGTTCGCGTGATATATGCCGATGATCCTGGCATAACAAAACCGCTCACGGTCTTCCTCGGACTCTGGGCGGTGGAGCATCATGACATCGCGGTGCTCTGTGTTTGGATTGAATACATCGGTTGCATGGCGAACGTCGTAAGTCGTGTAGTCGATCCGAAGGACGAAGTGTTGATAAATGCGGTTATTCTTGAGTACGACATGGGTTGGATTGGCGGGCAATGCACCCCAAGGATCTTCAAGCCCGTCAGTGAGGGCGGGGTTCAAGTCGCCATCTAATTCCAAATTCACTACGTGAATTTCCGTGATGCGAGGTAGTAGATGGTGTTTGAGTTTAAGTACGAAGTCCTAGACCCACATTGGTACATGATTGAAATAACATGCAGAGCGTACGTCACCTTGAAAACGGGGTCATTAGAAGCTTTCCGGAGAAACGTTGACACGTCCAAGGGATTATTTTGTGACTGTCCGACTCGATAGCGCTGCTTGAGCTCTTCCGATGACGTCTGAGGCATGGCGTCACGATCAATTCGCTCGCGAATGTGACGTATGCGCAACTGGCGCCTTTCGATTTGAGTGAGTTGCCGAACAAAATTTTTGCGGCTCGTCCGAAGGAATCTCTCCTTACCAACCCTATGTTCTCGTTCTCCCTGTGAAACGAAGGTGATCAAAAGTTCGATCACAGTCGCAATAGAAAATCCGCACCAACTGCGTCGAATATGAATCGGTGGTACCATACCTCCTGATGGAAGACACGTAGTCACCGAGGGCGTGCAATTTGTAGGTCTTCAAATTTAGGGTCTTCGGTTGTCGTGAGGGTGTTTGGGATGGTTTATGTGAGGAGCCATGTGCGTGCGACTGGGACTGTTGCTGGCGGCGCCGTCGGCGTTCGGCTTCGCACCTGAGCTCACGGGTCGAAAAAGCGGGACATGTGACAGTGCTGA
Source organism: Tylopilus intermedius (assembly GCA_038091255.1). Taxonomy (NCBI): domain Eukaryota; kingdom Fungi; phylum Basidiomycota; class Agaricomycetes; order Boletales; family Boletaceae; genus Tylopilus; species Tylopilus intermedius. The sequence goes on along the minus strand of JBBPOD010000904.1, from coordinate 11,839 downwards.
ATGCACGAATTTCTCTCCCTAATGAGATTGTGACATCATTCATAATCTGGAGCGTGTCGTCGGTGTGCATGCGAAGTTTGGCAAGTCCATGCCAGTAGCAAAGAACGGAAAGCAGGTTCAACACCGACGTATTGTGTGGTTCCGGGAATAATCCATCGAAGACGGGTATGGCACACTGGAATCACTCTATTATTAGATCACTGCCAGGTCAAATCAATGGTTCGAGCTACTAACCTGTAGAATATCCTCAAAATCATGAGCTGCGGTTCTCTTCATCTCTGATACATTCCGAGAGAAGCGCCGAATGGTGTCCTGTCCAAACGTCGGAACTTGGCGATATCTGACCACACGCATGAGCAGATGAAATAAAACAGGTCTGGACAGAGGGTGAACCTGCGATCGAGTTCATGAAGCTTGCTCTCTTCCGAGCACTCCAGCATACGAAGAAGCTGGGTGAGCACAGCTTTCCAGACCCCTAGCTCAAACTCGTGGAGAAGGTCGACCACAAGCATGCAGAAAAGACTAAACCCCAAATGACACAGCTTGTCTGAGAATGCATTCTGCATCAAGGTAGTATTCAAAATGGGATATCATTGAACCTCATATCAGAAATATGCTTACCAGTGTTGGGACGAGTGATTCCGGTTTAAGAAGGGCCTCCACTTGAGGCGTCGTAATTGCGTAGTTATCCCTGTAGATAAGGTCTCGTGATGCCCGTATTGACTCTCGACGACCACGATTATCTTGCCGAGCGAGTACATGCCGATCCCGCATATCTTTCTCAGTGGCGAGGTTATGAACCTCATCCATCGTAACTTTGCAACGAGGACAGGGACACCCACCAAGGTTCCGTATTGACGCTATGAGCACCCTATGAACAAGTAAAATCAGCTCATTTGGAAAGAGTGTACGGTAGAAGAACGACTTTTCTGGATAGTCTGCGGAATATGTGAAAATCCGGGGGTAAAAGCGGCGCTTCAAGCCATCGCAGCAGGTGATTACAACACCATGCTTGTAAGCCGTAATAAAGTCTTCGTCAAGCAGTACTTTCCATTGTTCATGAAAAAACTCCCTGTGACAATGAGTCATGAGAGCGTCATTCAAAGTCCTCCCCCCAGAATGACTCATCACGAAATCTTTGAAAGCGTCAGGGAGCTACAGCGAACCGGTGAGATGAAAAAGAACTCATCGACTCTGACCACTCACCGTCTGAAAATAGGCAGCGTGAGAACAAGAGTTGTTGGAGGGCTGACAACGACGGTATTTCGACTCATTTCCAAAATACACATAGAGTGGCCATAGTTTGGTGTTGCCGAACGTGGTGAGTTGAGTTGCGTCTGACCAAAACATGAATGCAGCAACCACACGGGGCAAGCCGCAATCAAGTTCCGGAGGCGATTCTTGCAATTCCCGATGAGCATCGAGGAACGCACTGGAGGTAAAGAGTTCTCCGTATACCTTGATGTCTCGATCTTTGTGCGGTGGATGCCAAAATAGTTCATAAGGTTCGTAATGGAAATGCGCAGCCTGGATAGGGTCTGTAATCTTCTCTTCCAAGATCGAGATGAGAGGGCGATGATAAAAGTCTTGCACCGTAAAGGACTTGGGGCCTGGATTCGCTAAGCGGCTGTGGAAAGGCACAGAAATGGTGATCGGAGAGGATTTCCAACCGCGATCACTGCTCAACCACTCGGGAGCGTCTAAACCTGGGTCGGATTTGTGATCGCCGAGTTCTTTGTTGATGGAGTCCCATGGAACTCCGGATATATCACCAGCATTGAACATAGGGTTTTCAATGATGCTGAGGAGCTGCTTGAAATTTTCCCTCGATTTCTGGGCCCCTTGATTCCAGTACCAGTCCCCGAGACGCATTGCGCTCTCGTTCGGGTAAGGATGGAACGGGTTCAAGTTGCCGGTATTCGAACGTCGGGGGCCAGTCGATGCTTGCGTTAGGTGTTCTACCGAAGATGGGTCATCCGGGTCGTGCGATGGAAGAGTCTGTGTTGAGTAGACACGGAATAAGCTGAACTTATTCATCAGCGTCTTGAAGATTCGAAGTATCGGACGGAAAGTGGACGTGGATGTGGGTGATGCGGAAGACCCAGATGGTGTAGTAATTGCATGGTTTGGTACTTGGTGATGGGGCTCAGCTCCTGCCTGAGTTGTTGGTCCAATAGGGTCGACTACTAGCTCTGAAGGAGGTAGAGGCGGAGGCGGCTCGGGTGATGTTTGTCGAAAGCGTAATGGTAGTTGGCGGACTCTACGGGGCCGACGTAGCGACAGAGGCAAATCATCCTACAAATTTTGTCAGCAAGGGCTGGTGCATAAAAATGCCGCATACCTCGAGGTGGTCAGTCACGGTAGTACTAGTAGGAACGTTGACAGGGCTCTGTTGAGGGACATGCGAAGAGTTGACCTAGACAATGGTCTACGTGAGCAACAGACACACTCAGCAAGCACCAGCATGCCTGTTTGTCGCCCTGCTCGCCAGCGTCATCACCGTCCCCAGCATCTTGCTTGCTGCTACTTGCAGTCGCAATTTCGTCGGTACTTGTACTATGTCTCGAGAGGGATAGTCGGGCCTTTTTGACTTGGTAAATCTCCTTTGCCTTAGCAAGGGCACTGATCAATCTTTTCTTGCCCTTGCGACAGTTTCTTTCGTGTCTGGTGAAACCCCCAGGGTCGGTGAATGTACGTCCGCAGACACAAGTCTGTAGGAGGATGTCGTCGGGCATAGTGTTGACTTGAATACGGGAGAGCTTGCCGCCGCTGGGCCCAGCTCGGGAGATAGTATGGAGAAGAAGATGGTGGCCCGTGGGGCAAAAATGTTGGTTATTCACACAAATCCCATGTGGACTCGGAAGTGCTAGGCATGACGCGTTTGACGTTGCTATGCTGGAAGGCTTCGTAATACATGACATATGTTGACGTCACATCGACTTGACGTCATTCGACCCGATTTGCTGCCCCGGTTGTAGCCTCTGGGAACAGAATTCCTGTACTAAACAAATTTGGGAAAAAGTTCGCTCGGGTTTTCAGAGGCTGAGATAGCCCCAGATCCTCCACTGGAGTCGGGGAGTGCAACAGATGCTGCACCTCCGTCCTTCTAGAGACCTGCCAATGCCCAGGCCCCTACCAACGTTTCCACTGGCAAGGAATTGGAACGCCTGACCCCAAATCACTCACTGGCACAAAACATTCACTAGCACTAGTCCAACATGAACTACCTAATACACTGCTACGCAAGAACAATTCCATTACATCTAATCAGACAACAGCGAACACGCGTGAAAGGCATAAGGAAACACGGATATAAGTTAAGCTCATACTACAACGGCGAACGTATGTGAAAGACGAAGGGAACAGGTACCCAAGTTAATTCTGGAGTCATCGTAAGCCGAGTGATGAATCAGATGATCTGCTGAAAATTAGGTCCCTACCGTAACGCAGCACTCAGCGATGGAGAGCGGCCCCAGGTTCTGCTCACAAATGGCACGGAGGTATTTCGCTGCAGCTGTCGTGCTGTCCTTCGCAGGATTCTGCTCAGCTACCATACGACTTATATCCTCTTGGCTAAGGTAGTGGCGTAGAAGCTCTTCACGCTCTTGATACATCTGCTGAGAACGGAGAAGAAGTTTTGCCAGCATCATCTTCTCTTGCAGAGCCTCTATGAACAGTTCCACTGTGCGACCCTTTTGCCCTGACGAGACTGGACCAAAGGCCTAAAAAGGTGATAACATGTGTCTACTTCGTTCGCTAAGCAAACTTGAAGGACATACCACAAGGGAAGCGACCTGCTGCAAAGATTCACCATTTGAGACCGTTCTTTCAGACAGACCGGTAATACCGTCTGCCTGATCATCGAAAGAATCGGATGGAAGTACCCTGGAATGGTAACCTGCCAGTGGCGAGGAATAGTGTACGGCAGAGAGCTGTTCTGCAGGAAGTAGTTTAGGCGTGGAAGTTGAGGACACCTGGGACGACTTCATAACGGACGTGAAAATTATACAAAATAACCAACTGAATATAAATACGTATTTTCAGTAAAATCTGACACGTAATAAATTGAGGGCCGGCATTAGAGTTATCGGTCTTAGATTCAGATCCGAGGAGATAACTACGATCTCAGATTATCTGGCTGGCAGTTGTCGAGATTAGATCTAGCCTGAGGAGACCTACTAATAGAAGTGTGACCTCAGCGTCGTGCGTCACTACTCTCCTCGGGCACCTGTGAGATAGATACCCTTAGATACCACGGAAACAGGCTGAGTGAAACCTTCAATTTGACCTACTAGTGTCGCGTCACGAGCCTCTAAAATCGGCTTGAGCCGCGGTGCTTGGAGAACTGGCACTGGTTGGAATGGGTTCATGGTGGCAGTCGTCGAGCAAGACCAATGTTTCTTGTGACGGCTCCTCAAAGCATAGAGCCCCACACGACTCTCCAACTCGGAGTGGAATGGTCGTAGGTCGTCCCGGATGCCACCTCAGGCAGCACTTTTCGGACGCGATAGTGGTCTCTCAGACCCATTTCCGCCGGATGCGGTGGCATAGTAAGGGGCAGCGGGCGTGTAGCATACTCAGCAAGGCCACCGGCCACTAGCGGTTGTATAGCGTGATGGAGTCGGAGAAAGAATGAGGCTGCAGCGCAGTTAAATGAGCCCGGGAGGGCGTCCCGTGGCCAACCGGATCATCGACGACTCGGAGAAGCGACAGCAAGTGACTAGAATGGTGGGACCGGAGCCATCGGACTAGCAATGCCAAGTGAGTTCGTGACGTGCCCGCCGACGGAACGCCGGGAGCGCGGAGTGTGCGTGAACGAGCCCGGGTAAGTTGAGCAGACACTGGCAGTCTGGTAAACGGCCAGCGGGAGTGCCAACGATGCATGGTATGCTCGCGAACAGCTAGAGTTGGAGCGTAAGTCAAGCGTAAGTGATCGTCAAACGAGTCTGGATTTGTTTACCTTTGCCAGTGTGACCGCTTTCCGAGGACTCGAATGAGGGCACGGCGCCACCGTAGCGGTCGTACTAGTAGATAGTCATGAATATCAAATCAAGGATCTCAGTCCCCGGCGGACCTACTGAATTACATCCGGGGGACTGACACCACGTCATGCGTTGCTCCACTCTGAGTCGGCCACCCGTGCGATAGCCTGGAATACGTGGCACGGGAGAACAAGGTTGTCCGGGCTCACGAAGAGTGGAGCCTGTGGTTAACCCAATGACCTGGTTGTGCTACCGGTAGTAGTACCAGCTCATGATGAGCCTTTTAAACTCGATTGAGCCACAGGCTTGTCGGGGGACTGGCATTTCCCTTCGAGTCAGCGACGCACTCAAGTTCAAGAAGATGGACAACGCTCACCTCCACAGTATCAGTCCATTTGCAACACAAGTTCACCAAGAAAACCACTGGCAATACGACCCTGTTCTCCAGCACGACGCTGCTCACAGTTATGATGCAGGCGGAATTCCGAGTCAAAGTGCAGACCCTCCTGTACTAGACATGGACATCCTTCACGACATCCCTATCCCTGCACCCGTCCATGTCAACCATCCACCGCTGCAACCTGAGATTAACATACCACCTCATTGGCGACCCATACCAACGGCACTAGCTCTTGATTTTTTGCCACCATCAGGATTTTCCGAAAATCGTTGAGCCCTTTCAAGTTGCAAATCGTGTGGTATCGCTTGCTCATCCAACTCATTGGTGTAGTGCGCTTTTTTACTTTCTTGCAGCGCCACGCCTTGGGGTGGTACCTCGTTTTGTATGACTGTATTTGTCGCATCCCATATATGGTCATCACTGGCCAAATTCCGCCCGTCTTGTCGCTCTCGCACGAACAAATAGAGCAAGTGGTCAATGAAACAATGGATTGGCACCGATCATTGCATGGTAATCCTGCGTGGCTACCCATGGAGGGTATGTTTTATCTTCTTCCTTTCGCCCTATTTCCAATCAATTGATTATAATTAGTCAGCTTCATGAGACTTGGCTTGGGCCTATCATTCCACACCAACCTCACGGATCCGGAGTTTCGTCGTCTTTTCTACGCACAGCTCACCCATGTGCCACTCAACTTCTTCACGACTGTTCGCCGATCAATCCGAAACTTATTTTGTCCTCAAGTCCCACAGTCCAGCTTAAGATACCCCCGCCACGTCATTGTCCCTTATGTCACACCAGCAATTATCGAATCACTCCGTAAATTAAGCAGGTGGAACCCTAAGCGTGGGTTTTGCCATTGGCACCGGTATTCCTATGACTCTTCGGGTTTGAAAGTACGTTCGTGTTTATTTCTTGCCATTTTTCTCATTCCACCACTGGCAGGTGCATTGGTTTGAGGACGAGCTCACACAAGACATCGTTTTCCATACTCTCGGGCTTTTCGAATCCACCGGATGGCTCAATGTCCTGGCCCCTCTCACTCATCCATGGGAGCTTGGTATGGAGACACCCATTACGATCCATACAGTGTCCTTCATTCTTGCTGCAGTGCGCACTTCTCCGAGTCCCACTGAATTATACTTACTTCTTAAATATTTCATAGGTCATCATGGAGATGGAAATGTTTGCCGGTGTCTCGTTCTTACCATCGGCTCCGTGTCCTCAATACCTCAACGAGTTTCGCGAGCGCTTTGACCGGATCATTGCTTTTCTGGATGGAGTAGACTCCCAATCGCTTCAGAATATCTGCCCCGACGACTTAAGACCTATGAAGGATGGGCTCGACTTACTACTCAACGTTCGAACAACTCTTAATGTGGACATGTACCCGCGGAATGATTGATACTTATTTGATTCTGTACCTAGTCGTTTCCATATGCACCATGAATTGTATCGTACTCCTATGCCTACTCCTATGCCACGAACTTGAACGCGATGTGATGCGATACGAGTCGCTGGCAGTGCCAGCACCTTCGCGAGTCTGCAAGAGGGAGCTATCGCTTCTCCTAGACAACCGTAATCGCCTGGTTTACGACTGACCTCATTCCAAGTCCGCGTTCCACTTGCGGCAGTGAGGGGACAGACGTCGAGTCATCAAGCTGGGCTCTCACCAAGAACATGTACGACGAAAAGACGAGGTCGTTCATGAACTCGCACGTGGCCTAGCAGTGGTGAGATGAAAGGACCACGGAAGCATCCTAGTCTACATACGAGGGGTGGCACGACGCCCTTGTAAAGACCGTGACTCAAGAAGCGTTCTTCGCGAACCATGGTTATCAACACATCGAACGTGGACTTGTATCTGGAATGAATGGAAGCGTGTTTTGACTGCGCGGGTGAAACGTCAGAACGCGACATGCTAGGCAAAACTCGCTTGTATCGAAAGGTGTGCGACCAAGAGTCCAACTTGAACGACACCTAGCGGCGGGCGTCAGTCGCAGTCAAATACTATGCGCTGAGCGTACCTGCGACAGTTCCGGCAACAAAGGTGACGGTTGGATCGAGGTCGACTAGAGACACGGGTGAGCACGGGACATGGTAGTCGAAACGGTCAGTACTTGCCTGCAACCATGAATTTGGGAACGAGATCCAATAAGAACCGAAACAAGGTTGGACATGGCACACACCGCAACGCGTTCATGGGTGTGACGTCTGCGACGATGATCCCTGATCGCGATCGATACACCGCGGCAGATTGAATGGCACTTGCCAGTGGAAGGTGCGATGAGGAACGGCGCAACGAGGGAAGAAGTGAGCGCGGTGAGGGACATGGCGATGCGCATCGCCATGAACTGGACAGTTTGGGCGAACGTCCGAACGTCCGACCCTGTGCGCAGCCACAGCTAGCTCGACCAACTTCAAGTTGCGCGATCGAGCTGCTGCTGGCAAAACTTTTTCGGACCATAGCCACTCCTCTGCTCGGGACCGTGGACCGCCCCCGTTCCCATCTTCCTCACTGCTGCTTCTGGAATGCGAAGGCGCGATGCGACTGCTATCTGGCTCGAGTTACCCAGGTCCGTGGTGGTGGTATACTTTGCTCCTCGACTTAGACTGGCAGACGACGTCGAGAAGTAGTGCTTGAGAACGACACGCAATGTCCTCCCGGACAGATAATCACCAGCTGCGAACCATCTCTGGCGTGCGAAACGATGGCTTGATCAACGTCGATAGTAAATTGCTCAACGAAGGATTGGACATTGCGCGGCACGCAGCATGATAAAGGTTCTTCACGTTCGCCGCTAAACCGCAAAATTGCGAAGGAGCACGACGTTCTTCACGACAAACTTTCTATCCGACGGATTCGGCTTCATCAGCTCCAGGAACGCGTCAGGGTCTTGGATGATGGGCTCGGCAACGATGCAGATATCGGTGAAGAGGAAAAGAAAACAATCCTTGACCGTATCGGAGTTGACAACCTGCAGGAGGGGCGCAGCTAATAACAGCTTCCGAGGCAGGTCATCGATCGCCGAGGGCCGGAGGGGGCTCTTTGGTCCACGGACAAGCATCCCGTCGAGACGTTCCATGACGATGGCGCTCTTGGAGGGGAACTCTGAGTACTGCGACGACGTGTTTGAGGATGACTCCGATGTAGTCGGAGGAGGATAATCGGCCAGGGATGACCAAGGTTCTGGTGTGGATGATGGCGCAGGTTCTGGGGGTGATGGGGTGGGAGGGGATGTAAATGCAGAGGGCGTAGAGGGCTCCACCGGTGAAGGGGCGACGCCACTGCCTGACTTGGCGATCTTGCTTGCCCGGGGTGTCTTCTGTGTGTCCTCATGTACAGAGCTTCCATTTGGACTGACAGGAGAAAGCTCTCCGTTATATGACTTCCCAAACAGCAGGGTCCCATTGGTGCTGCTCATTGGTGTCCTCGACTTCTCTGGAGAACCGATGTCTTCCCAGTCCGAAGTCAGGCCGTTTTCTTAATATTTCGGAAAGAGAAGGTTTTTTGGAGGGTATGGTGAGGCGAATAGTCGATGAAATCGGACTGAGTGAGTTACCTGCCAAAGTCGGCGTTGACGACCCAAATCTATTGCTTAACCACTTGCGGACGCCCTCACGATTGGGGGAAGTGTTCTCGATAGAACTGAACCAGGCGATTGACTATTGGGTGTTTGACCACTGCTCTCAGGCGACGAATACGAGGGTGTGGTCGACAGAGGCGGAGAATTTTGGCTCTTGAACTTGGGAAGCAAGTGAGTGTCCGACGCATGCTGGACAAGAACCCGATCTCGCTTGATGTCGGAAGAGTTGGAAGGGGCGTATTGCTCGACGAACTTGAGGGCAGTGGCATCCCGTTCTCATTCCCGTGGAGAGACAGGACAATGTCCAGAGTGGGCGACGATATCGACAGTCCTCGACGATTCCGGCTATCGATACGTTGTTCCTCGAGCTTCTTGATCCCTGGGAGCGGGAACAGCTATATTTCGTTAGATCGAGGTTGGAAGCCAGTGGAATCGGAGAGACGCCACTTCTCGGTGGCGTTGGTTGAGCCAATAACTGCATTGACGTCGAAGCAGACAGACGAAGATTGCATGACCGCCTGCTGACCACCGGAAGGATATGTCGACCCAAGTTCGTTGTTCGTTTTGGGGCTCGCCAAGCTTCCACCACTTTCCCCACCGATGATCGAGTCCGTGTTGTCTTCGTTCCGGAGTCGCTATGCTGTTGGTCCGAGATCGACGCCCATTGCCCGAGCTACTCCCTCTTAAGAACCCCAAACACTTTGCTCCGTGCGCCAAGAGAGCCCTCCCGCTTCAGCGGCGTCCCTGGCACGGCGAGGGAAACTCGGTGGACGGGGGCGGTCGCTTTGTATGCGCGATGTGACTGAGGGCCGCTGAGGGTAAGCCTGCGAGGAACCCGACTCGTTACTGACTGGGAGCAATGACGTGGTTGTCAACGTCGTCGGATGTGACGGAGCATCGGCCGGGGCAGAAGGTGGTTCGACAATTGGCTCAATGTCGACCACGAGCTCTTTGGAATCTGAAGATGCGTGGGGCGACGATTCCTCAGTCTGGGGACCGGATTCTTCGCAAGGCGACTCTGGCGGAATTTGATCGTCATCCCCCTTGACCACGCCACGCAACTGTTCCTCGTCCTCGATATCCTCGTTATGGACAACAGGTAGACTCGGGAACCTGAGGAATATAAGCATTCCTGGGACGAACGAAAACAACAGGGGAATAACTGACCTGGATCCACAATCAAGCTTTTCTGTCGATCATATGCATCATGCGCCGATTGTGTTCGGCAGGGTATACGACCTGTTCAAGTTCTTCGGACTCTATGTCATCTCCCCATCATGCGAGGACAAGGGTGCTTCCTTGTGTGGTGTGGCGTATCGACTAGAAGGGTGGGGATCTTGATGGGTACCTGGCCAAAAGGTATAATGCCAACGGGACCCGTGGTGGGATCGGGTGGTTCGATGGATGGCGTATCTGACGAGGGAGCCAATGATTGGCTGGAACCAGGCGATGCACGCCTCGGAGTAGTGGGAAGTGCAGGATGGGTAGACTGTGGAAGGGTATCCTCGTCCTCGACGACTATGCTTCTCCGATTCCAATGATTAGGCACGACGCGGACAGGGGTTGTCTGATGGCTGCCTGCGATACTTTCATCAAGGTCGGTATTAGGAGTGGATATAGGTTGGACAGGGATGGGTGTTGTAGAAGCTGTGCGGATTGGTTCCGTGGATGGTTGTTGGGTGTAGGGTAGCGGTGTCGGAGGGTGGGTCGGAGTGCTTGTTGAAATAGATAACACCTTGGACTCGTCGGTGGTGGTTGGGTGGTTAGACGTTCGTCTCCTCCGCTGGTGCCTCCTTCGTCGAGTTCTTTGATTCGTTCGCCAAGGGCAGTGAAGAGTTTTAAGCGGGCAGCAGAGTGTTCGGCCGCCCGAGACGGTGTTATTGCGACCAAGTGAAGGCGAAGCCAGGCTGTGGAGATATGGATGGCGAGGAATCTTGAGAATCTAGATTGCCACCTGTGAGCTTGTGAAGAGCCTGCATACGCGCGGCCACGCTGTTGGACCGCAAAAGACCCTTGGGTAGGGCTTCAAGAGAGGGCATCAACGGTGTGGGTGGCGACGGGCCGGGATGGAGGAGGAGAGTACCGGGGGAGAGGAAATTGGGGGACGAGAGCACTCTGGACGAGGGGGGAGGGGTGGTAAAGTAGGAGGATCGGTGCGACGACGAAGGGCTGAAGCGGGGCGGGTGCAGGGGAGGGGGAGTCGTCTGGGGAAGGGTCGTTGCTCGGCGGTGCGGGAGACTGGGGAAGTTTTTTTGAAGTCTCTGGAGCCCTCGAGCGGGAGCGGGACCTATTGCGGCGATGTCAACCGGAGGAGCCAGGTTCGGGGGTGGACGGTTTGAGTTGGTGGGGCGAGTCAGGTCTGGGATCTGGCGTAGGTGGTGGGCTAGTTCTTCGAGGTCGTGCTCGTCCTCTGCCTGGAATTTTTCGCCATCGCTGACTGCGTTGATGTGCATTGGGGGACGTCTGATATCATTCTGCTCACTTTTGCTACCGGAGCAGGAAATTCTGACAAGAAAACTCATCAAGACTGTCCTGACTCAAGAGAAACCGGCCCACCTGAGCACGATGGAGGAGGTTAGCTACACAATTACAGGCGATCGCATTAGGCTTTGTGATGGTGACGTTGCGGGCCCAAAGGAGCAAGCCACGTGCGTCATCGTCATCGCCGCCGCGGTATCGCCAATGGGTGTTTGATGGATTTGCCCGATATGGATACTGTGGAGGGCTGGGTAACTAGCCACGACAGAGGCAAGGCGTGCGAAGTGCATTGAAGGGATCCTGCAGCAATGTAGACGCGATGCCTACTTAGTAGGTGTGGCCAATTCGGACACTGCTCGGACGCCAGACTGTGCCGTCGCATCGGAGTTTGA
>JBBPOD010000903.1:0-13139 GCA_038091255.1 Tylopilus intermedius | reverse complement strand
CACGTGGACAAACTGGGATTCCTCCCCCATCTTTGCACCGGAAACTCTTCTCGCCAACGCACCTCCCGCCTGGGTTGGGGTCTGCGAGATGGACATACTTAGAGACGAGGGCATTGCGTACGGAGAGAAGCTGAGACGCCTGGGAATCAAGGTGGACATCAAGACTTACAAGGGTGTTCCACACCAGACGCTCGGCATGGACGGCGTCCTTGCCGTAGGGAGGACCATGGTGGCGGACGCAACCAAGGCATTGGGAGAGGCATTCCGAGCGTGATCGTCTCATACATGAGAACTATATGAACATGATGTCTATGTCATTTTGGATATATCTGCCGTCATGCGGTCTTTTGCCAGACCAGATCCCTGACCAGCATACGACAATGTCGCGTAGGTGCCCTTGGACAGGAACGACGGGTTCACGACCATCGTGCTGTCCACCACCTGACGAAACCATGAACCCAATTGAAATCAGGCGGGAACACAAGACGCCTACCTTGGAGAATTGCTTCAACCGACTCGGGAGCACGAGCACGTCTGGTGCACATTCATCCTCACTCTCCACCAACCTGACCCCGTCCCAGTGCGACACGTCCAGGTTGACTTCATGTGCCACCTCCAACGGCGCAGGGAAGATCGGGTAAAAGCTGTTCGGAGGGCACATCAGAAACGAGTCCTTGAACAGGGTACGAATGGGTCACCTTCGCTGTTGGAACATGGCACGCGCCAGATTCGACAAGCCGTCCGTCGCCGGCTCCGAGTCCGGGACCACCGGATCCACTTCGGGCGCGCGTCTAAATAACTCGTCCTTGCGCAGGTGAAACAAGGTGTCAACGCTCGTCACTGCGAACGAGATCCCATTGATAGAGAAACGACAGGGGTTCGGAAGCAGGCGGACACGCTACGCAGCGAGTGGTTAGAAAGACGTCCTACGGGTGCATGCAGTCAAGCTCACAGGATCCCTGCTGTACTCGGGTTCGAACTCGCATTGTGGAAAGACAGCGTGGTCGCTGATCACGTCGTTGATGCTTGGAACTAACAATACCGTGCTGCCCGGGCATTCGAGCAAAAATTGGTCAAGTCTCTCGGTAAACTGCCGTTCGAATAATCGTTTGGGCGTGTCATTCATGTCCCCGTCTTTGACGCGCGAATTCGTTGCATCGACAAAAGGACCGACCTGGCGCAAGCATCAGAAAAGTCTGAAAGCGGGCAAGCACCGTCGTACTAGGAGGATAACCGCAGGCTTGGTTGCTTTCACCTTGTCAAGCAAGCTTACCCATGGTTTGTATTCCAGGTCCGAGTCCACGGTAAATGGCCCGCACGCGATACACATGGAAAAGGCCGCATTCGCGTCGTTCGGGGGTGGCGGAGGTAATTTGATAGGGGGCAGCTACAACGTATACCAGTCGGACGCGAGAAAAGTTTCAGGGTAGATAGCGTACCGCCAGTATTTCGTCTGCGAGGAAGAAACCACCCCCACCATTACGGCCACGCAGCGCGACGATTGCACCCGGAAAGAAGCTCATCCCGCCAACGCCCTTGATGCCACCGCGCAGCTTGGTTTCCGGAGCGAGCCGTATGGGAACGCGCACGCCAGACCCCATCATACGCGAGGATTCCAAAACCAAAGACAACTCGCTCAGTCTCGCTCCCGGCGTGGACACGTCTGCATCATGGACGATCCGCCCGATGATGGTCGTCGTTTCCTGGCACAGGCCTGAACAAGACACGCGCATGATCGAGCGACAGACACGCACCTCCGTAGCAGCGTTTGGATCGGCAAACTCGTCCACACGATAACACCGCTGCACGAGCTCCGCAAACTCGTCGATGCGATCGTCCAACGCTACGCCAATCGCACGATCAGATGTGTGTGCACGCGCGCACCAGCGACAACACCGACGGGCTCACCTTCGCTCCTCTCCATCACCTTTTCGTACATGTACCGATCTGCGTCCAACATGGTGTCATGAGCCCAGACGTCACGAGATGCAAGACCCTACTCACATGCGCGCTGTTTGCGAGACGGCTCGTCCGTCTTGGGGCCTTGGAACACGATCTTGCTCGGTCCCGAGAACGCGGCAGGCTCGGGCTTGACGATGCCCGACCGCGCGGGCAGCTGTCCAACCTTGAGGTGCGCGTTGAGCGCGCTCGCCACCGGTGCCCTCCCCGCCCTGCCACGTCCAAATGCAGGACCCGCCGCGGCACTCCGCGCAGCAGCTTCCTGCTTGGCGGCGTTGAGCCGCCCGAGCTCCTGCTGTAGCCGCGCCTTGAGATCGGGCACAGACTGGAGCGAAAAGACGGCGAGGGTGTTGGTGGTGGAATAGGAGAGCGCTTGCCACTTGTACGAGAGATCCTCTACGCAGAGGTTGTACATTTTACACATGGTCATGCCTTGGAACGCGTGGGCAGGCTAGACGGGGGGATGGTCTCGAACGCGCTTACATTCATTGACGAGGGTATCGTCTGCGGCTACGGCGTCACTAAAGTGCTGCGCGATTTCGGTGCGGTAGGTGTTGAGGGACATGGTGGCAAGTGGAGATCGCGTCAGACGCGTCGTGTGTGAATTTTCAGACAAGGTCCGTGTGCAGATCGATATATTAGCATGGCTGCATGTTAACCCTACAAGTGATAATACAGATTCAAGACAATAGAATAGTGCTACGGAGACTGCAAAGAGACCTAGTCAAGCAGTCGAGACATCAGACTTAGGAGGGTTACAGGCTAGGGCATGGGGTTGAGCCACGGACAGATATGAGGTAACAGCGGGAATAGTGAACAACAGGACAATAGACAGAGAGAATACAACGATGGGGAAATACATTCAGGAGCATGCTACTGTTGCATCTCGGCCTTCTCCGTTGACATGGCTGTCGGAATTCTTGTCTTCTTTCAAGCTCGGATCGATTTCGGACTGGGACAGCGAACTTTCTCGAGCGATGCTGAAACAGTTGGTTGGCGATATGGACAGACCCCCCTGATGCGACGTTGGAGGCGATGATGCGTGAGGGATGCTGATGCGATGAGCATGAGTGGAGCATGGCAAAGCGAACGGATCTGGCCTACTTTTCAGGATTGGGAATGGCGGTGCCGACAGTGTTTTGAGGAGTGACACCTGCTTTCGACAATGCATAATCACCCGAGTCAAAGTACTTGCGATCCTGAATGATGACATGTCCTCTCAACCGACGACCGCGGACGGTGTGCTCCACGGACCTTTTGCATTTTTGTGAGGATGTTCTTGTGGGTGGGTAACTTGCCATACAGCCGGAAGAGCTTCTGCTCCTCTTCTGTCAGTTTCTGAGTGATGATGAGTCGTCAGATGGCAGGTACGACCGTGCGGGGCGTGGATCGCTGTGCAGATCGACTCACGCTGATGTCGATCTTGTTGCGCTTAGCGGGGAGCATGGCCGTGGAAGGAAGGAAGGGGAGCGTCGACGACGGCAGAGCGAGCGAGTCTCTGGGTCGACTTTGGCAGATTTCTTTTCAATGTCGACTGTAATCTACACGGGGGCGGAGTGGCGGAGTTTGATTCCGTAGTCCTCATGTTTCGGAACTCGGATGTTCCTCATGTTTGAAATCCGTCCTACACCAGAGCCTCGTCGAAATTTGTCACCTCGGCTCTGTCCGGGAGGTCTAGTTCTAACAATATCGAGTCTGAGTCCACCACTTCGTCACCATCCGACCACTCGTACAACGTTTGAAACCATTCCGAATCGTCTTGCCGCATCACCTGTTCACGAGTTGGGTTTGCTAACACCGCCAAGCTACCGGGGTACGTTAACTGAGAAACCTTATAACGCAATCCGCTGCTAGCCGGATCTAGCTCTCCACCGTCGCCATCCTGGTGGTGATAGAGGGAAACGGGGTCAGCTTGTGAGGAACGCGTGGTGATGCTTGCTAAGGAGATGGAGTCACAGATAAGAGATTCGTCCGATTGGGCATCATAACCCTGTTCAGCCAGACCCTCATCTGTTGCATGCAAACGCCACATCTTGCCCTCGGGCCAATCTTCTTGAGCGAATATGTCCACATCCTCTGGCAACGGTGGGGAGGAGCCAACCTCGAGTACACAAGGTGACAGTGCGATTTCAGGTAGTTCGATCCACGAGTCGTCATCTTCCATCCCCACGTCGGGTATACATTGTAGCATGTCGTCGCCTTGAGGTAATGACATGAAATGGGGCGCAACTCTTGCCGCGGGCTATAAACTCCGTTCACGACACATGCCTCTTGTCAGGTGACTAAATATTACCGACCTTGAAACGACGATGGGGAAGTCCCGTCCGGAAGACTTGCTCCAGACTCTCGCACAGTACTTGTTCGTCCGTGAGAGCAGGCACCGCAAGAAGGCTATTCATCCCCTCCTCTGATGTTTCAGAAGCATCATCGGAGCAAAAGGTCAGAGCAGCGGCTGCGGTCTGGAGGACAAATTTATGCTGTCTGCGAGCGATCTACGACATCTTCGGAAGTAATAGTGAAAATCTGCATTTTGATCATACCTTTAAAAGACGTCTACATGTTGACAAAAACCTAGAGTTTCTGGACCGTGTCATTATATCCACGATAGAGTGGCCGATGGAAGGGAAATATGCCATCTCTATGTCGAGCCTCTGACAGAAATTTCGGTAAGGTGCTGATAAGTGACGCATATACGCACCTACCTTGCACCAAGGTCCAAAAATGAGCGGATAACGGCTGAACTGATTGAATGCGATTTGATCCGGGCTCATCAAGTGAGACGCACTTTACGAGGTGGTATATTAAAAACTGTTCAGTCACACGATTGAGGAGTGCTTCCGCGGGGAGGAAGAGAGTTGGAGAAAATGGGCGGATTTCTTCCACCAAGTGGCCAGAATTGGCATCGTTACTGCGCCCAGCGACGGTCCTCCAGATATATGCCAGGTGCAACGAAACGAGATTGGCATGGGGACGTGACGCATCAGGCAATGGCCGTGCAGGCGTGAGCGTCACTGACGGATGCGGAATCAGACACGGGCGAGAATGGAAGTTTATGGCTCTCAACATTTAGAAAGTCCGTCTGCGTCATCCACAAAAGGACGCGACACGTTGTTGAGGCCGAGCCGATCCGCGTTCTAAATGAAAGATGAGCGCAAGGGTCTAACAGTGTAGTATTGAGACCGTGCCGCTTTGAGCTGCGTTTGGAGATGGCGCGCAAGCCCCGAGCGCGCGATCTCATCGGAGGGGACGTCGTCGCCATCGAGCGATCCGGAGAGCGAGATGGATATATTGGACAGCCACAGCACGTCGAGCTCCCTAGGTAAACGTCCTTTGACGCTGTATACGACGTCGGAGGGCGAGCCATGGACGAGATTATGCGTGATCTTGAGGCGAAGGACGTGCTCCTCAGACGCGACGCGTATCGAGGACGCGGCAGAGAAGGAGGGCATGACGCGAACAGCGGCAGGAAAATGTTAATATTTAGAATTGACTGATTACAAGATAGCCAAGTGAAAAATAAATGAAAGAATTAGGGTCGTTATCACTATCACAGCCCCGTCCACCCACCATCCAGTCGCTGCCACTCCGCCAGTTGTCCATCACAAGGCGATCTACACTCTGATTTCGAACGGTCATGGTACGTCCTCATCGCTCACACTGACAAACCAACATCCTGGCTAATCAGAACGCTCAAAGCTCGACGAGCTCGACCAGAAAATACAGGACGTCCTCAAACGCATCGAAACAGAACGCAAAGTTCTCGATGCGTCCAGGCATCTCCGTCAGGCGACGTCAAATCCTGACGTCCTGAGACGCAACGACGCAAAGATTCGGGAAGCAGAGCGCTCCTTGTCTTACTTTGAAGAGACCTTGCGCGAGCTGCAGACTCGCAAGAAACTCCAGGCTCAGCGCGACGATCCCTCGCGATCCGCAACCTCTCCTTTGTCTCCTTCCTCTGCCAAGTCCGGTCGTGGCGCAGACAGGGACCGCTCCCTACCTCAAATCCCTCCTGCCGACTTCGATGGCTCCAGTCCTGGTGGTCGATCACCCGATACTTCCCAGACACTCCTCGAAAGTGAAGAGGGTGCCCCTCAGACCAAACAATATTCAAACCTCGACCTAATCAAAGCTGATACCCCTCATACTACCGCCAAGATATCCAAGATGCTTCATCAGCTCGAATTCAAGCTCCAGGTCGAGCTGCAGTACAAAAAGGGCATCGATAAGATGGTGAAGTTATACCAAGCGGACGGAGACAAGAAATCTCGCGCAGACGCCGAGAGCAAGCGAGTCGAGAGCGAGAAGAAAATCCAACTCTTGCAGTCTGCTCTCAAGCGATACAAGAATCTACACATTCTAGACGACGTAGAAGAAGAGGATCAGCAATCCGGTGAGATTTAGCCGTTTGGTCACTCTCCTTACATAGCCGTCTGAAATTGCGTCTCAGGCGCAGGGGGAGAGCGCAAGGAGAACATGCGGGCCAAACCACTTTCCGGCAAACTCTCTGTCACCATCAAAGGTGCCCGGGAACTTGACCATCCTCCCATCGTTTCTTCAGGCCGGATTCGTTCTTCGTCCAAGCAGGTCGTTGAGACCTATGTTTCCCTCAAGATTGAAGGCACTCAGCGCGCTCGTTCCCATCCGTCTCGCACGGATCGTTGGAATGAAGACTTCGAGATTACTGTCGACAAAGCAAATGAAGTCGAGATCGCAATATATGACAAACAAGTTTCTGAGCTACATCCCGTTCCCATCGGTCTTCTCTGGATCCGGATCACTGATCTTGTCGAAGCCCTGAGAAGGCAAAAGGTCATGATGGACAGCGGTCAAGGCGGTTGGGTAACAGCTGGTGCCATGGACGGTGATTCACTTAGTGGAAGATCACATGCACAGCCTGGTGCTTTCGGAGACGTAAACGCGCCGTTGAATCTTGACCCCGGAATAATGGGCCCGCCCGGCGTACCAATGGGCTTCGCAAGTCAAAACGAAGGCATTGATGCTTGGTTTGCCGTTGAACCTGCTGGTGCACTGGCCCTGCATTTGAATTTTGGTTCGTATTCCATGTCTTTGTGCTGCGTAAACTGTTGACAATGTCACAGTCAAGGAGAACGTGAGGAAGCGCCCTCTGGATGCTCCCGGAGGGCTCGGTCGTCAAGGCGCCGTTAGGAAGCGCAAAGAAGAGGTCCACGAAATGAATGGTCATAAATTCATCCAGCGTCAATTCTACCAGATCATGCTCTGTGCCTTTTGCAACGAATTCCTTCTCAACGCCTTGGGATATCAATGCGAAGATTGTCGATACATGTGTCACAAGAAATGTTACGAAAAGGTTGTCACCAAGTGTATCTCCAAATCAAATACTGGGGTAAGTAGTCCTATTTGGTTGCTTTCTCCTTGATAATGTGTCTGTCTTACGTCATAGGATGACGACGAAGAGAAGATCAACCATCGGATCCCTCATCGTTTCGAGCCTATCACCAATCTGGGTGCTAATTGGTGTTGCCACTGCGGTTATATCCTTCCACTTGGTCGGAAGAATGCCCGTCGGTGCACCGAGTGTGAGATTACTTGCCATGCCCACTGTGCTCACCTCGTTCCCGACTTCTGTGGCATGTCCATGGAGACTGCTAATCAATTACTTCGTGATTGGCGCGATATCAACCGAGCGCGAGGCAGAAGTGCTGTTGCGAGGCCGGCTGGGCAGATCAGTACCCCTCAGGCATCGGCACAGGCACTTCCACCAGTCGATGTTGCCATTACTCAGGGCGTGGACCGGTTAAACCTCACAGGAGCAGCAGATATGCCGCCTTCAGTACCGCCCGCAGAGCCTTACGGTCGTCGCACGCCTACACAGGATGGGGTCGATCTTCGGTATCATACACAATCTCCCTCGGGCGTTCCGCCTCGGCTGCCTCCTGGCGCAAGAGTCCCAGTTCCTCCTGCTTACCCGAACGAACCATTACTCCCGCCAGCTGTTCCTCCGGTCCCGATAGGATATGAACAAGAAGACTACGGCATTCCCCCGGTGCAGGTAGATCGTTTTGATAACGCACATCTTGTAGGCTGATGTTGGATGGCAACAGCCTACATACCCTCAACAGAGTTTACCACCCCAGGCTCCTACGGTTCCACCACAACAGCAATACGTGCCGCAACGTCCTCAGCAGAGCGATGCGGTCGTTCCATCGCAAACATCGCCTACTCAGCGCGTCCCGACTCGCAAGCGGAAGGTTGGCCTTGATGACTTCAATTTTCTAGCCGTTCTTGGAAAGGGAAATTTCGGTAAAGTCATGCTCGCGGAGGAAAAGAAAACCAACGCGTTATATGCCATCAAAGTGTTGAAGAAGGAGTTCATCATCGACAACGATGAAGTGGAAAGGTGCGGCACCTGTTATTGGTCGTACGGCGTATGTTAGTTGCTCATGGACGTTTAGTACCCGTTCGGAGAAGCGCGTGTTCCTGGCTGCCGCTCGTGAACGCCATCCCTTCTTGCTCGGTCTCCACTCCTGTTTCCAGACAGAGACTCGCGTCTACTTTGTGATGGAGTACGTGAGCGGAGGAGATCTTATGTTGCACATCCAGCGCAAACAGTTTTCACTTCGCCAAGCCAAGTTTTATGCGTCCGAAGTTCTTCTGGCTTTGGAGTACTTCCATGCTAATGGGATTATCTATCGGTAAATGTCCTCTATACTGTTACCGCATCTCGACTGAGGGTTACTTTGACAGGGATCTGAAGCTGGATAATATCTTGTTGACGCTTGACGGTCACGTCAAGGTTGCGGATTATGGGCTTTGCAAAGAGGAGATGTGGCATGGGTGTACCACGAGCACCTTTTGCGGAACCCCAGAGTTCATGGCTCCCGAGGTTCGTCCATTGGCAGTCCTTGGCAGCAACTCGCGTTGAATTACGATTAGATCCTGCTTGAGCAACGCTATGGGCGTGCTGTTGACTGGTGGGCCTTTGGCGTGCTGACGTACGAAATGTTGCTCGGACAGTCGCCCTTCCGTGGTGATGACGAGGATGAAATATTCGATGCCATCTTGGAAGACGAGCCTTTATACCCGATCACTATGCCAAGAGACGCTGTCTCGATCCTGCAAAAGGTAGTGTTTTTGGGACTCTGGTACTTTCTTTTTGACGCTAACGTCTCCATAGCTTTTGACAAGGGATCCTGCGCGTCGACTCGGTTCGAGTAAGGCAGACGCTGAAGAGATCAAGAGGCATCCATTCTTCAAAGATGTCAGCTTTGATGACGTGTTCAACAAGCGCATTCCTCCGCCCTACTTCCCAACGATCGTAAGCTTTCGCAAATTCTACAGATGCTGATGCTCAATATTCCGTAGAACGGCAGCGCCGATACTAGCAACTTTGACGAGGAGTTCACCCGTGAACAACCGACTTTGACCCCGGTGCACGGTCAGTTGTCGTCTCGCGATCAGCAAGAGTTTGCCGGGTTCTCTTGGGTAGGTTTCATGGATAGTCACTCCAAGGCATATCCTGATGTCATTCGTCCAGGTGGCCGCTTGGGCAGATATATAATGGACATGTTCTTTTTAAACCGGCTTTTTTATCTTCCCCTTTTGTTTGCTGCAATTAATACACGTTCGGCGCCTGTCTGCTGCCTGTAGTTGGATAGTCTCGCAAACGATTCCGCGCAGCTGATGACGATGTAACTTACCCCACTGTCTCCAATGTAGTAGTTCTTGTGAAACGAGCTCATTGACGCCTGGTTGCGCCCGTTGAGACGATGTGTGCGCCCGTTCCGGGCACCGTTCTGGGATCGTCGGGAAACTGACTTTGACTACGCATCAAATCGTGAAAGCTTTGCCAGAGGGAAGCGATTGTCTCGTATTCTCTGGTCATTCCGAGAACTTCTTCGAGTTTGCGATTCAAGACGTTGCTTGAGGACAATAATTCCTCAAATCCCTGGGATCGACGATGTGATGGGGCGTTCATGAACATGTATGAGCGTGGTCTTACTGCGGTGATCTCTGCAGAGAGTCGATCGCGCTCTCGCTCAAAGAACGAGGGCTCTTTGTGTGACATGCCAGTGGTCGTGATCAAAAAGTTCCCACCGACATCACGTACTACATAACAACATGCGGACGTTGAGTGGAGTCTGTTTGACCTTTCTACATGGCCGCTGAAGACTTTTTTCAGACGCTGGGGGACAAGATCCTCAATGTCCTCGACCTCGCCCGAGCGCTCTGCGAGGCCATCTTTGATCTCTGCCTTTTCCTGTTGTCCCACGTGTATCGTGCATTCTGGGCTGTGGCGCAAACACCTTCGGAAAAGCTCTGGAATGAGTTTCTGACGGTCTTGGTCGGCGCCAAAAATTACGGTCCGTCCTCATCTCTGTCTACACATGAATCGACGGGCGCTGACATGTCCTCGAACGCATCTCTGTCGTCCGCACCCCTTGCGCTTTCAGTCGTCGCCAATCCGATCACCACCATCCTGATATTGCTCGCCCCAGCGGTGATCAGCGGGCTCTGTGGGTGCTTTCTGTCCTGTCTGGGCTTCAGGGAGCGCGGCGTGCAACGTGGTGCGTTCTCACACCGCTCTTTGCCTTCGTTTTGGGCTGACGCCATTCGCGGCAAGGCTCGTACGCTGCCAAGTATCAGTCGACCAAATACGGTGGAAACACGCCCAAGGGCTCGACGTTTGCACGGCTCCAGGCGCAGGGGACCAAGGGCAAGGGTAGTGCGAGTGGTTGGTGACGCGCTCGCGCGCGTGATCGCTTCTGGCGCTGGTGGGGGCTCTAAATCCTGTGGGTGTCGCAGACACCGGTTCGTCAATCTTCGACTTGTGGATATAATGGCACTCTTAGTGGTATAGACATGCACTGTCGGTATAGGTCTCAAGTGTGTTGGACCTCACTTGGAAATTAGGAAGCGGGCAATAAACCGGCCGTAGTGACGTCCGATCTGCTCGATTCTGATCGTCCGCCGCATCAGTCAGTTTGCTATGTCTACTTCACGTCAAGGGGTTTCAACTGGACTGCGCGTGACTACCGAATGCTGATGCTATTCATAGGTGCCAACTGATCATCGTTCATGATCTTTCCCAGTAGAAACTGGCTATCACGCAGTTTTACCATATCTACCGAGCTGTTGTGCGAGCAAAAGGTGTAACACCAAACAACATACATATCACAGGACCGGAGTACTCGCCTCGTCGACGGCACAAGGAACACAGGTTACACAACATGGGAACTTAATTATATACCTGTCCAACATGTCAGCTTACAACTAGACCGATAAGCGCAAACACTTGCATTCGACAAGACCTGCTACTGCAACCAAGTAAACGATGGAACCTGATCGATGAGTCTGGAAACAAAAACATATGAAAAAGTTAGTATAAAAGGCTCTTGCCAGTGGAATTGATACGGAATGCTTTCAAGATCGACTCGGAGAAGAAAGTGTCACTGGGACGCCGGGTGTTTCTCCGTTACATAATCAGTTCAATTCACCGACATAAATACTATATCTGGTAATTTTACGGTAAATCCGAGGTCGCCGTCACTTTAATTTACACCACTCAGCAAAACGTTCGCGCGGCCCCGACGGTTTGCTAGGAATTCTGCTGTTCAAACCCTCGGAGTCGGGGAAGTGTAGCTGCGACACGACAACGAGACGGTCAAGTCACCGCCGAGTCAGCCGTGACTGTGATCCATCCTCCCAGAGGGTGGATACCGCCGCCAAGCGCGACAACTCGACGGATCAGCGATCATGACGACAGCAGCTCCCGATCAGCACGAATTATGCCGGCCAAACCCTCCATCGGAGTCGGGGAAGTCATGTTCATGCACAAGCGTTCCAGAGATCTTGGCCAGCTTTCCCACTCACCATTATCCCTGCTAGTCATTATTCGAAACATGACTCTCCGTTGCCGGTGCCAAGATGTTCGGGACACCGTGCACACGTGGAAGTTGTTTTGGATGTGGCTCTGGAGGGAAAACTTGGATGATTTATTCTATGCTTCTGCCACATTACATTTGGGTACTGCCTCGTTGGTACTGGTTGAGAAACTGTCCGACGTGGAGGGTCACCTTAGATCCACTCCACCTACGCCTCAAATAGAACGTTGGTTGAGCAGGTGTGTTTTTCATTCGAACAACCCACACAATTTCTACTCCCAACGATGTTCGCCAGCGCTAAAGCTCTCCTCGTCGTTATCTCGTGCGCTCTCGTCGTGCAAGCAGTGACCCCCACCTCCTGCATCGCTAATTGTGCGTCTCAAGCTGCTCAGGCCAACGGTTGCGGGAGCTAGTATGTTCAGACGTCCTAGAACGTGTCATTGTATTGACACTTTCATCAGTACTAATTTGCCATGCGTCTGCGCCTCGAGCGCGTTCCAGCAAGCTACTATCCAATGTATCAACCAAGACTGCCCCGGGGATATCACGACCGCGCAGCAGCTCCAACAACAGGAGTGTACATCTTAGCAAGTGGTGCTCATGCCTTTCCATTTTCTTTTGATTAATGGGACCTTAGGTCAGTCCAAAGCGTGACAAGTGACAATTTAATCAAAATCAATTCACGCAGCAGAAATCCCAACATTTTGCATGCCAATGGACAGATTATGTTGGCTATATAGAATATTCTCAGGAGTGCTGTAAGGACTGATTTTAAATTGATGGACTTTCACAGAATGTTGTGTATTTTGTTAGCAATCCGAAGTTGCTCAGTTCCCAATCGCCACTAACTTAAAGGCTCAGAACAGTTGGAAGCAGTGATGAAATCAGTCTGCTCAGGAAGTTCCCACTAACATCACGTGTGCAACATGACACCATCCTTGCTGTTCGACCTTTCCAAATGATATGGCTACCGAAGAGTTCAACTTTCAGACGATGGACTTAGAGATGAGCAGCAGTATTGGCACTGGCAAGGGTGTCCAGTGTCCACATCTTTGCTGTAAGGTCAATTGGAGCTGCAGTCACATAGGTATAGTGGTGTCATCATTGCTGCGGGAGCCTGAGGGGCAAATGGGCAATGGCTGTAGGGACTAGATGGTGACATACACGTCCTTGGGCGTGTCGCATCGTTGTTGTTGTCCGGAGTGGGTGGAAAAAAATGCTATCAGAATACATACCCCAAAAATTGCGCTGTCGTCACCATCGCCCTCTTCACGTCCTCATTGTGGTCATCCTAGCATCGACCCCGAAGAAGTGGTG
>JBBPOD010000902.1:0-13162 GCA_038091255.1 Tylopilus intermedius | reverse complement strand
AAGATGAGGCTATTCTCGTTGGTGTTCCCACCGTTCCCCGGATCCATGGAAGCTGAATGGTGTGTCAGAGGTTTGTGCCTTACCCATCCGCCCAGTGATCCAGTAGCTGAGTAATGTTTATCCAACAGTGGGGGGCAGACACTTCCAGTCTAGTGTCTCTTCAAAACAACCCAGTATCTCCGAACATGTGTCAGCTGATTGTTATCAGGGCTGTTCTTGCCTTCGTTTTTGGGCTCAACCTGGATTGCGGAAAGTGATACAATCTGTGAATTGGATCTCATAAAGGGTGTGCCTACCGATTGGATGTGAAACCTGTTTAGTAACCACCACGGAAGAACCGTATAAAGATACGCCTGACGGGATTTTATATCCCCGGCGACTTGTCCTCCTTGTATCAGGCAGACGCTTCCCGTGACCTTCAAGATGGCGGACCTTCCTTCCACCCTCAGTCCTGCAGAGACCACTGTTACGCTCATTAGGATGGCTGTGGCAAAACATAACACTCGTTGGGACAAAACATTCATCAAAGCTGTACGTTCCTCAGAGTAATTACTTTACACGTATTGAGCAAAGTGTGCAGGTGTTGGCTGGTGTCATGCTGTCGTTCGGTGGTCTCTTTGATATAATCATCTCAGGGGGCTCGGCAGGTCTCAATGCTACCAATCCCGGTCTTGTCAAAGTTCTTGGGGGATTTGTGTTTCCGGTCGGTCTCGTAATGTATGCAAGTGTGGCGGGAGTGCCAGGTCCATGCCCACCTCACGTCGCTTTACAGGATTGTATTACAAGGATTCGATCTGCTTACAAGTAATCTCATGGTAAGCCACCGTATGTTGGAGTATCGATGAAACACGAGTCTGAGTCATAATAGATATTCCCTATGGCCGCCATTAAAGGTGCCATTCCATGGTGGGGCGTTCCGGTCAACTGGTTAATAGGTATTTCATTTCTTCCCTGGAGTGCATGATATAGCAACTGAGGATACTCTAGTCACTTTCGGCAACTTGGTCGGAAGCCTGTTCTTTGCGGGCATTCTGTCGAAATGTTGGTCGACAATTTGTTTGTGCCCAACTTTGACTAAGTTTTGTTTTCGCATACAGACGATGGCCTTGTCACTGGGCAGCCTTATCTTGGTTACATTCAGAGCTTTGCCGTGTATGTTTACCACTACTGCGGTGGGCATCAATTGGGACTTACATTTCTCCAGCACGAAGGCTGTGACCCCTGCCTGGTACCAGATCTTCCTTAGAGGTATTGGCTGTAATTGGTTGGTTTGCGTGGCGGTCTGGGTAAGTGGACGCAAAAATATTTGGCCGCCATTATTCATTATCATGGAAGCAAGCCGCGGCGGCCAAAGATACAATCTCAAAGGTTATTGTAATTTGGTTCCCCATCTGGGTGGGTCAAAAATGTGTGCGTGGAGTTGACAATATGCTAATCACTTGTGGTTAACTAGGTGTTTGTCGCATGTGGTTTCGACCACGGTAAGTCCGTTTGCACAGGATTCCCGACTCCAATTCACGATTCCCATAGTCGTTGCCAACATGTTCTCACTGCCACTAAGCATCATGGTTCACGCCAATGTGAGTTATTCTCATCGCTTCTCAGGCGTTGAAGTAAAAATACTCGTTCTTTCTCAAGCTCACCACCAATGAATACATCGGAAAGTGAGTTAATATCCCAACTGAGGACCAGTGGAACAATCTAACATGACCGCAGATCTTTGATCGCATCGTACCTCGGAAACATCGTCGGAGCTCTCTGCGTTGGCCTCCCAGCGGTATATTTCTATCTCAATGACTGGAATGCCGGAGGGTTGCGCAACGCCGAGGAAGCAGACACCGAGAAGAATTCGCAATCCTCATCACAGTGAGGGGCGAGTGCTCTCGGAATTCTTTCTCTCACTGTTCTGCCATTCTTACAATAGTTGATGGTCTTGAATGTTGGAACTATTTGGTTTCTATGATTACCCTCCTCGACATCGCTTCTATATACCCATTGTATCATGCTGAGTTGGTGTCATTGTGGTGTCGAATAGTATGCATCTAAAACACAAGGGGTTGCGTGTACTAAGCCGCAGCGAGCCACTGCTGAATGGCCTTCAGGGCAGCGGAACGACAAGGGTGCCATGTGAATACGAGAAAATCGTGTACTGCATCCAGTCCTTCAAAGCACGTCACTTGACCTTCTCTAATCCCCTCACCCATCTCGGCCGCCATCTTCCTTTTCAAGGTTCGAGTTGCATCATACATTCTCTCCGCTGTGCCCGTGGCGATGAATGTTCGCGGAAAGCCCCCGAAGTGCGCCGGACTGTCTGAAGGGAACAACGAGGCAGGGGAGATGTAGCGATTGTGAGACGCGAATCCGATCCCAAAGGGTCCAAGAAATGCAAGTTTAGAATAGAGACCGCGACCACTGTGGTGGAACTCCAAGTAGTCTGCCGTGTTGGAAAACGTAGACGATCCCGGCCAATCGTGTGAAGTCGTGAGGTCCGCCCAAGGGGAGAGCAAAACGAGGTGCCCGGGAGGAGCTGGAAGGGAAACTTTTGGCGTATTCTTGTTTTCGACGAGGTACCGCGTTAACGCTAGCGCAAGATTCCCGCCGGCCGAGTCGCCGACCAAGATGATGCTGGAGGGAGAGTATCCCATCACGTTCACAAGATAGTTGTATCCAGCAAGCGCGTCTAGGAGAGCAGCCGGGAAAGGGTTTTGGTCATGGAGTGGGGATGAAGAAGAAAGGCGATATTCCAACGAAAGTGCATGGGGCGTGGAATCATTCAGCTCAATGAGAGCACGGGTAATATTTGATGTCACGTCGTTCGGATGAGCGGACAGCTGAATGTACCCGCCGCCGTGAAGGAAATAGAACACCCTTTGTCCGAAAGGGATGGGTGTTGTGGGCATCAGGGGACCACCCTGCCTGCCATACCAGTAACCTGGAATGCGTTCCGGCTCAACTTTGGCCACACGGGCCCACGTCTCCAGTTCGGCCATCACGAGGTGGGGTGTCCCCTCAATCCAGACCGCGTGTGCACTGCGCGTTGGTAAAGTGGCGTGATGGGTTGGCAGACCTACAATGCCACCGGTTCTACTCATGGCAAAGATCGAAGGTGTCAGGTTTGGCAACTTGCTCAAAACCGAACTTACACGGAAGATATATGTGCAACGCGTCTGCTCAGCTGTATCGCAATAGTATGCCTCAGCGACCAGGAAGGAAGGGGGCGCACGGAAGGCCATAGATAGCGCAAGGTCCACAGGGGTATCTGGAGCAGGATGGTGAAGAGCCCATACCCAAGATAGAATACTTTCCATGGTTGAGTGGTGCATGACAATGGCGAGACCATGGTAGTCTTCCGGGACGAGGAGGCAGATAGTAGTAGCTCAGTGGCTTCAAATATTCTCAGAAAGCACCGCAGCATACTGTTGCAACCATCGACATCAAGGGCTATGCGTATTGATTGGAGCCGGACTATATCAGCTCACGAGCAAGTAAACATAGAACGCGTTCATTCAGCATGAAACGGGGATATACCGACTGATGTTGATAGCATCATGAAGCGCAATAGCTTCCGCCTCAACGGGAAAGGTCGCGTGGCAGTTCAGGCAATCGTGCCGGAAGATTGGGCCGCATCATGGGAAAGTGAGGGTGGCCAGTTTGACAGGGATTCACTGCGGCGTGATGAGTAGGATTGTCTAGAAATTATAAAACGCGCACCTCCTGACGTCCCAAACATTCTCGCTGCTTTTTCCGAGTCGTCTGTTGGCCCACCATTCAGCACGTCGACGAAGCCAGGCGCCTCTCTTGGCTTCTGGCTCCATGGATTTAAGGCTCATGCAGAATTTGAAGTCCTCCATCTTGTCATGGCACTCGGACATCCGGCCATGCCTGTAGATAGATTTTAGCTGGGATCCGACGACTATACTTGACATGTGAGATCGAAGAGATCAGAGAGAGAGAGTACGTGCCATGGCAGAGGAGAAATCCGTCCAGAAGCGACATGCATCCCGGGATGTCGTCCGTAGTTGGGTGCACCTTGCGCAGGTATTCCTCCTCCTGCTTCACTGCCGTTTGCCAGTCCACTGTCATGATTGGAGACCAATGATTATTTTTGCAAGAACGAAATAAATATTTTACACGCTTTCAAACTCAGACAGAAGACGCGTCGCGACGCGCTATCCCCATCTCATCTTTTAGCCATCATCATGGTGAGTTGGAACGTCGATCCTGCACCTAGATGATTCACAAGTTATCCTAGTCTCAGACCCCTAGACGTAATAAGCGGGCTAGGTCACCCGGAATACCCAGCAGTTCTCCCGCCGCAGGCCCTGCACCTCAGCGGCGCGAGACCTCATCCTCGTTGCCTCCTTCGTCTCCTCCAGCTCCATTCTCAGACACTGACGACAGTGTAGACGAACGTGATGCCGTGAGGGATCTTGAAAATGACCAAGAGGACGAGGATGGCGAGGATCTATTCGCAGATGACATGGAAGGGTACGTTTTTCCGGACATCCCAGCTCCCTAACTCACCTATCTATTCGCAAAAGAGACTATGCTGCTAATGAACTCCTTGATCGATACTCTGACCGAGATATTGATGACGAAGGAGAATTTGATGAAATCTCGGCCGCTGCTCGTAGAACCGCGGAGGCGAAAATGGCTCGACGAGATCGATTGGAGCGTACTGGTAGGGCAGGAGGTCGTGCTGCAGTCAGAAGTCGTGCACCTCGATTCTTGGAGAGCGACGACGTGGATGACGAGGATGTCTTGGATGGGGGTCTCGGAGTAGCTCGCATGAAGCGACGTACTCGTCGTCAATACGACGAGCGCCGGGATTTGGATGATATGGACGGAGTGGACGATGTTAGCAACCATCATTCAAAATCGTCGCTTTTGCTGATGATTAGCTTGACAGGAAATACCCTTAGAACAACTTAGCGATATCAAGGCAAAGTCCATTGTCGAATGGATAGCCAACGACCGTGTTCGCCCATCAATAGTCAAGCATTTCCGTCAGTTTTTGATGACCTATGTGGACGAGAACGGAAATTCAGTATATGGTCAACGTATTCGCAGCCTCGGAGAGAGTAGGTAAAGGATATCAGGAACTTGCAAAATACTGATAACCCTCCCAGCGAACTCCGAATCACTTGAAGTATCTTATCTTCATCTTGCAGTCTCAAAGCCCATTCTTGCTTACTTCCTCACCAACTCTCCGGCGGCAATGTTGACGATTTTCGATGAAGTCGCACTGAATGCGATTCTTGTTTACTATCCATCCTACGAACGCATACACTCCGAAGTTCATGTTCGCATCGCCGATCTTCCTCTTAGCTCGTCCCTTCGCGACCTCCGCCGTTCTAACCTGAACAATCTCGTGCGAGTGTCCGGTGTTGTGACTCGGCGGACTGGCGTTTTCCCTCAGCTGAAATACGTGAAATTTGATTGTCGCAAATGTGGTGCTGTTTTGGGTCCATTTTACCAGGATGCAACCAAGGAAGTAAAGATTAGTTATTGTCCTAACTGCGAGAGCAAAGGCCCTTTCCCCGTCAATTCTGAGCAAGTGAGTTGGGTGGTAGTTTTTGTGACCACGCTAATCATTTTTCTTAGACGGTTTATCGCAACTATCAGAAGATGACCTTGCAAGAATCTCCAGGGTCAGTTCCGCCGGGTCGTCTCCCGAGGCATCGTGAGGTCATTCTTCTCTGGGATCTAATTGACCAGGCGAAGCCGGGAGAAGAAGTTGTGTGTATCTATCAGTTCTTGAGTATTGATCGAGTCTCACCCAGGGATAGGAAGTGACTGGAATATACCGGAACAACTTTGATGCATCCCTCAACTCCAAGAACGGCTTTCCCGTCTTCTCCACTATCATTGAAGCCAACCACATCAATAAAAAGGAAGACCTCTTTGCTGCGTTCAGGCTTACAGAAGACGATGAAAGGGAAATTCGAGCCCTCGCTCGGGACGAGCGTATTCGAAAGCGGATCATCAAATCCATTGCGCCATCAATATATGGTCATGAAGACATCAAGACTGCCATCGCTCTCTCCCTCTTTGGGGGTGTTCCAAAAGACGTCAAACGAAAGCATCCCATCCGAGGCGATATCAACGTCCTCCTTCTCGGCGACCCCGGTACCGCAAAGTCCCAGTTTCTGAAGTACGTCGAGAAAACTGCCCACCGCTCCGTCTTTGCCACAGGTCAGGGAGCATCTGCGGTGGGTCTAACGGCCAGCGTTCGCAAAGATCCTGTCACCCGTGAGTGGACACTCGAAGGTGGAGCACTCGTCCTGGCCGACAAAGGAACATGCCTTATCGACGAGTTCGATAAAATGAATGATGCGGATCGAACATCTATCCACGAAGCCATGGAACAACAGTCCATTTCTATATCAAAAGCTGGCATTGTGACAACCCTCCGTGCCCGTTGTGCGGTCATTGCAGCAGCTAACCCCATTCGCGGACGATACAACCCTACGATACCCTTCCAACAGAACGTCGAATTGACAGAACCGATTCTCTCTCGGTTTGATGTACTTTGCGTCGTCAAAGATACCGTTGACCCCGTGCAAGATGAACTCCTTGCACGGTTTGTGGTGGGGAGCCATCTGCGTAGCCACCCCAAGTTTACCCCTGAAAAAGAGGAAATAGACGTTGGCACTATCCTCGACGCTGATGTATGTCTCTGTCATGCTTGGATGAAACCATTTCTGATTGTCCATTAGGTTATACCCCAGGATCTTCTCCGGAAATATATCATGTACGCTCGAGAACGGGTCCGACCCCAGCTGTATGATATGGACCAGGAAAAGCTTTCGCGTCTGTTTGTTGATCTCCGACGGGAATCTTTGGCCACAGGTTCATACCCCATTACCATACGTCACTTGGAAAGTATGATTCGGATGGCAGAGGCCAGTGCCAAGATGTGTCTCAGAGAATACGTTCGTGCCGATGACATTGACTTGGCTATTTCTGTCGCTGTTAGTAGCTTTGTCAACGCACAGAAGCTCACAATCAAAAAGACGCTCGAGAGGGTAAGGATACATGACGTGTTGTATATCAGGAGCTGACTATTGGTACACAGGGCTTCCGCAAATACCTCACACAAGCTCGAGACTATGAGGAACTGCTTGCGTTCATTCTCGGCCAGCTTGTCAAGGAGAAAGCGCGGTTCTACCAGCTCCAGAGGCATGAGCAACCCAATTTGATTACTATCAAAGTCTCTGAACTCGAGGAGCGGGTAAGAGAGATGATTTTAAGCTTGCCTCCAGAGACTCACGCCTGTCCAGGCCAAGGATCATGACATTTATGACATGTCACCTTTCTTACATTCAAAATTGTTTGCAGCCAATGGATACAAGCTGAACGACCAGGTCATCGAGAAGCGATTCCAAATTTGATCTCTCACCCTCTCTTGTATATTAGTATTGGTGTACGCTCACTTTTGTACGAAATGTTTTTCAGCATTGAGTAGTGATTATGAATGCAATAAGTCAGTGTCTATGAAGTCCATAGTCCTATGATGATGCGGAAGTGAGTGGTTGCTCCGTCTTCTCCGGGGGGAGACCGTCCGAGTGGCTGAGTTCGCCTTCCGTTTTTTCAGTGGATGAAGACCCAATAGGGGGTTCCTCATCATCGTCGTCCATGATTTCTGCAGCGAAGACGTCACAGCGGCACTTTCTCAAGGGTAGATCCACATACCGTCACCATAAACATCGGGGTGCTCACGGAAGCACTGCTGCATGGCCTTGAACTTTTCTACACAGTCAATGCCCTTTGGGTCTGCCTCGGAGTATACGAAACAAGAGAACGCTTCTCGGAATTGCTGACCGCAAGGTCCATGGGCCATCCCGCCGAGACAGGGACAATCCCAATTGATTTCCCCTGTCTCTGGATTGAAAGCACCGCCGGAAGCCTCTCCTGGGGCTTCTTCGTCTTCTGTTGGCGCTGGATAAGGCTGTTCGCTCTCGAATTCTATCGAGGCCGGCTCGGACGCGTCGCTTCGAGGTGGCAGCGGTGCAGGGGAATCGGCAGGTCTCGGAAGCGTTGACGAGGCAGGTTGCTTCCCGTATGCTGCCCGCGCCCAAATCATCAGTGCCGACGCCCCAGCGAACGAGAAATAGGCGTACTAGAGACGGCTTCCGAGTCTAACGATATATGCCGACCGGTGGAACCCCGTGACAAAGCCAGGTATCCTGCGACGGTTATCGATGCACCGAGCGCGTAAACGGAGCGGGTATACCGTAAAAATGGACGAGGGTGGGGGCCTGCTTGTGAGGACAAGCATCTACGGAGAGGTAGACGCGCGAATTGACGGAACATGATGGTCGGAAGACAAGCAGAGTCTACTCAAAATTCACGCCGACAGGCTGGACGCGCGGTTGCCGATCTTAGTCAGCGCGTTACGTCAGCGTCCGTCATCCCGAGTGAGTCCTGGCAGCAGCTGACTGGCACACGTGAAACTCCCAGTGGTTTGCTCCCCGTTACATCTCAAAGACTCGTGTTTTCAAGGCGTCGATCAATCGACCACGACCACAAAGAAACAACATGTAATCTACATTTCATTCGACCTCGCAAGTATTGCCAGTGTGACATAGGTTACCGTAGATATCATACAAATACGTCAGCAACTTTCCAGTGGGTACGTCGTGATGCTTCATCATAAATGCGTATTGACAGTTTTCTTGGCGCCGCCAGAGAAACTGGATGTTCTGCGAGCCCTGCGACCAGCTAAGCCTTGTGGTACGTGCACATTGTCTTCTCGATCGGGCTTCGGCACCTCTTATTTACCCTGGGTTCGTTTGAGCACTCAGTTCCATAGCCAGCTCGTGAGATGCTTACCTGCTGCGGTCCTTTGCCTTCCTTTGCCAACAGCTCGTTCAAACATCTAGCGATCACACCCACACCCTCCTCGACCACGTCTTTCTCCGAGTCAACGACCCTGTCGAGGATGCGACGGAAACGATCTGGATGCCAGCGAAGCAACGCCGTACGAATCCGTTCTCGCCGCGAATGATTCGACGAGTGCGCCGGATGCAACAAGAACCCACCGATACGTTCAGGCGTCAAGTCCGCCACCCATGCAGTAGTAGGCGCCTCCAAAACCAGCCACGGAATATCGCCAAACCCAAGCGGCTCCGACGACGCGGACACCTCGGCCCACCGCGCTTCGTACGCCTGCCACGCGTCCAACACCGCGCGTTCCGCCCGCGCCTGGTCCCGCCGCCCTTTCTCCCTCGCCCTCTCCACGCTCTTCCGTCGCTCCTCCGCAATCACACGTTGCTCGCTATCGCGCCTCTCCCGCACCCGCGCCTGGATCCGCATAATGTCCTCCTGGACGACCCGTCGCCGGGCCTCCTCCCGCTCCCGCTCCCGCGCCTGCGCCTGCGCCGCTCGCCGCCGCATCTCCGCCGTCTCGTGGCTCATCCACTTATGCGCCTCCGCTTCGTACTCGTACACCAGCTCGTCGCGCATGCGCTGGCGGAGCTCTTCCTTGGCCGTCGGTGGCGGTGGCCGCGCGCGGAGGTCGTAGGTCAAGTTGGAGCGGTCGGACAGGTGGATCTGCTCGTCGACCCACGCTTCGATGCTCGGCTTGTGCACGGGCTTGATGAGCACGACGTCTTCGCGGGCCCACGGGGAGGCTTGCGACGTGCGCTTCCGGGGGGGTGGGCTGGGCGCAGGGGGCTCGTAGCGGCAGGCACCGTCGGACCGCGGAGGGAAGCGCAGTCGCGTGATGGTAAACGGTGGCAGGTCCGCATCGCTCGTCTTGGAGCGAGCGCACGGCGTGTGATGATAGTAGTCAAAGTGAGGCGAGCTCACCGTGCGCGAGCGGTACTGGAGGCCGGCTTCCATGGCGAGCGCAGTTGAAGGGAAAGAGGATGTCTCAGGCCGTCAGGACAGGCTGTGTTTTATCTTGGACTGGCAGGCGAAACACCTTGCCATGGCATGATAAACACGCGCCAGGAGACATTGCCACCGACTGCGTGTTCGCCTACATACGTACACGGCCTCGTTGTGTACTTTACCCGGATGATGATGACACGTTGGTTGACTTCTGACCATTTTGATTCGCGCGTTGGATGATTGATTATAAGAACGGTATGCATAACGCTACATCGCCGCGATCATGTCCAAACAAACAGACAAAAAAAAGAAAGAAAAAAGGTTGCTCTCAGAGCACATACACATCGCTGACCCCTCGAAAAAAAACCCATACCACTCCCTTACATGGAACAAAAACCGGAATCGCTAACATACTCTGCAGAATCCTCCTTGTGGGAGGATGCCTCGAGTCGGACCAAATCTGTGGAAATGAGATGTGATTCAGAACACTGGTTTGGAGCGGGCGGATATGGGTGGTAGGGCCTACTGAAATAGGTGTGGGCTTGAGCTTCCCGCGCTGTGAGCCGTTTCTGGTGATCGTATCGTAGAAATTTATCCAAGAGGTCCAATGCCTCGGCGGTGACTAGATGGTGGTTGTCGGGACTCGCATAACGCGTCCAAGGCTGTTTGGGGTATCTGAAAGATGCGTCAGCTCGTGGGAGAGAGAAAGGCATGTATGACGGACACTTGTAGGAGAGCGTCGAGATCGGTTTCAAAGGGTATGCCATACGATCTCAGCCACGCATCGAAGCAATCCGTACCGAGGACCCTCAATATTTTTAGCAATTGGTCATCGTTGTCCACACCACGGAAGAAGTGCTCCTTTCGGAAAATCTGCCACAAGGAACCGGGTTGATTGAGTTGAAAATGGAACCATGGGCCAAGACCGAGCATGCACTTGCCATCGACGCGAGCATACATCCCACGCTCCAAATATCCAGACTATAATCGTACAACTTGAACCCGACGAGCAGCTCGGGGGCCTTGTAATAGCGAGAGCCGACGCGGATGTGATAGGGCGTGCCAGGGTGATAAAACTCGGCTAGCCCCCAGTCGATCAGTCTCAGCTAGACACACACACAGAAGGTTTTGAGAGACGAGATGACGCCACATTGATGGTAGAACCCACCTTTCGGCGTCGATGATCGATCATGACGTTTCCCGGCTTCACGTCTCGATGCATGATTCCTCTCGAGTGCACAAAGTCGAGTGCCTAGCACACCGATCGCGTGAGGCCGGCGCCACGCACCGCACCGTCGGAGGAGGGGGGGGACGGCGCACCTTGAGCAGCTGAAACATGTAGTACTTGATGTCCAGCTCGTTCAACAGCGGACACAGCGCCTTCCACTCGACGTTGTCGACGTATTCCATGACGAGACTGTGGTATCGCCCAGAGGGGTCCTGGACGACGTCCCGCAGGGCGACGATGTTCGCGCCCCCGGTGAGGTTGCGCAGCACCTTGACTTCGCGTTTGATCTTCTTCGGGGCGACGGGCTTCAGCACCTTGACGATGCAGATCTCCGAGTTGACCATGTCGATGCCTTTGAAGACCTAGTCCCATGGGTGTGTGAGCGCTGTGTGAACCGTGCGCGCGCGCAGTCTTGTTCACCTCAGAGTATCTTCCGCCGCCGAGGCGTTCGATGAGCTCATACCGGTCTGGGGAGCTCCACTCGATGCTGAAATTCTCTGTTGGTGCGTACCCGATTAAGTTTGTAGTGTGACCCGAGGGAAGTTCGGAGCTGACCGTAGTCGTACCAGGAGCGTCCGAGGGAAGCGTTGACGTCGGCGTAGGTTCTTGCCATGGCCGATTCAGACCAGGCAGTTCAGAGTCAAGAGCCAGTACTTGTGGAAAGGTCGAGGGTAATGAGGGTGCCCAGACGGGGCATTTAGCAGGTCAAGGGGTAAGGCTTGCTGTGAACTCGTGTTACCCAGTCTGGCTGTGTTCCCATTTCACTCAACTTTTCGATTGCTCTTGTACACATCCAAATTCCCAGAAATGATACCTCATGACATTGTAAAAAAAGCGGCCAAATGAAAGAAAGAAATGCGTTGATGACGACGTAACAGTATCCGTTACAGCAGAACGATGAATGAATACACATACTAATGAATTGACGTATGTAAAAGGACAGCGGTACTAGATAGACCAGACTAAGATTAATAACGAGAGTGGGAGAGCCTGCAGGGCATCGTCAACATTCCCAGCAAAGGGCGAACCACGGCAGTGACTTACTAATGAAAAAAGAAAGTCACTGTGATTGTATGG
This sequence comes from Tylopilus intermedius, assembly GCA_038091255.1. Lineage (NCBI taxonomy): Eukaryota > Fungi > Basidiomycota > Agaricomycetes > Boletales > Boletaceae > Tylopilus > Tylopilus intermedius. The sequence continues at coordinate 1,020 of JBBPOD010000902.1, read as the reverse complement.
GCTGATTAGAAATCGCTGGCAATAATAGCTCGACCACTTGCGCGATCGAGCTGTTCTGCTGGCAAAACATTTCCAAATCTTTTCCGGACCATAACCGCTCCTCTGCTCGGGACCGTGGATCGCTCCCGTTCCCATCTTCCTCACTGCTGCTTCTGGAATGCGAAGGCGCGATGCGACTGCTATCTGGCTCGAGTTTCCCAAGTCCGTAGTGGTGGTATACTTTGCTCCTCGACTTGGACCGAACGAGATCAGGACTGGCAGACGACGTCGAGAGATGGGAATCATAACCGCTTGATGAATGGAGGCGCTTGAGTGCGCTCTCCAGTTTCTCCGAGGACTGTTGAACAGAAAAGGCGTCTGGTCCGATAAGGGTCTCCTGCAACACCCTAAACACAATATCGCTGACGGCGCGTGTGAACCTTGCTTGGAATGGGGAGGCATTTGACCCCGCGGCAGTGACGCCCGGTGACGCATCCGTCAATCTCTTCAACGAGGTCGCCCATTCGTGGCGGACGAGGGGATCGGCAAAGCTGAACATGTATCTCCGCGGTGCGTTGGCGTGGTTTAGGAATGCGACTTGGAAGGTATTCCGCATGAAGGCGCGCTCCACTGAGACGGGACTACTCGGCGGGAGACCAGCGTAGAGCAGCGCGTTCGACCCAGAACGTAGCATCAGCATCGTCGTCGGACCGAACAATGTCCCTGTCACCCTAAACGACACCTCGGACGACTTGGCAAACGAGAGAACAGGCGGTTCAAAGGTGAGATTGTGTCCCAACAACTCGATCGTGAAATTACAGTCGGGTTGTGGGATGCGAATCACCACCGGTTCAGATTGAACTTTGTACGTCAGATGCGAGGGCAAGGCACGCTTAAAGGTGACAGTAATTTCGGCGGGCCCATTCGACGACGGATGGCGCGCTTGTGAGAGTGGCTCACGGTAGATGGATTCGTAGACGTCGCTAATAGTGTCATCCGACAGCAAGCCACGGGGATCGTGGCGTCGGAATACATCCAAAA
>JBBPOD010000901.1:0-13169 GCA_038091255.1 Tylopilus intermedius | reverse complement strand
ACATATTAATAGACATCCCTGAACTTGAGTGAGTGCAGAGCCTAAATTGAATTGTCCAGCTTCAGCCTACTCGGGCAATGCAAAATTATCCGGATTCCATGTGAGGAACTGTATGCAATATCAGTCTGAGTGGCCATGTACAAAGTCAACGACATGGCCCGACTTCAAGTTGACGGGGTCGATAAGGGAACACGACATGATCATTTGGTGGCTGTGTCTGCTCCCGATGGTTGTTTTCCTCACAGCCACCGTGATCAACAGGCTCGCAGCCTGAGTGAGCACTGCCAGTGTTTGTTCCGCTGGTTCACACCCGGATCCGTTCACATGTCACGCGAGACAGTGGGGTGCCTGGTGGGAGCTCTTTCTATTCCCTTGACTGAAGCCGTCTATCTGATCTAAATCTTGCCAACGTTCTAAACGTTGGCTACTGACTAAAGTTTTCATGCACTTGAATCACCCCAGCAGGTCGCAGTGGTGAGGGTGAGGGTGCTGGATCTTCCAGAGTAACCGGTTTCATCTTTCGGTGTAACATCATCTTCCACAGCCTCACCACGGATCAAGGTTACACGCGGGCGATGCATCTACCCGAGGGGCTAAGTCCGTCCCTGTCGTAAAAGGCACACTCTTGGCGAGTTAGACGGCGAGACTCTTTAAAATGACAATGTTGGTTGCCTCACATGGACCAACTTGAACATCCGAGATGTCTTCAACCAACGAATTTCCACCAAAGCCAATTTCAGCTCTCACCCCTTCGCTCGTTACCAGTCTCCGTGAATCTACGCAAGCCGTGCTTTCGTATCTCGTCAAGACAAACTCCATATCTACGTTCTTCAAAGAAGCTGAAGTTCTCTCTCGTTTTCGGGACGCCATCACGTCGAATGATGAATCACATACGACGTTCGAAACGTTTCACGACAATGTTTCCCTCACCACCTACGAGCACTACCTCCCCTTCGTATCGCGCCTCTTCGAAAAGCCTTGTAGAATGTCATCGATCGAAAACTTGATGTCACGAGGCTTTCCAGAGTTCATCGCGCACTCGTCCGGCACGTCTTCTGGTGCAACGAAACACTTTTTGAAGTACCGTCATCCAGAACAAAGGTCAACTGGGACGTCCCAAGCTGTATCATCAACCTCAAAGTCGGCGGGAATGAGCTGCATTCTCTATTCACTCCGGTATCGCCAACTTGTGGAAGCAGTGGACGACGACGGGGATGTCAAACTGAAAATGCCGGTATGTCTGATGTCGACGGGCACCGTCAGAATGGTTCACAACATGGTGAGTCTATGTTTCTGTCCCTCCATCGTGGCACTGAGCGGTCCCTAGCATGTGGACAGAGATCCACTTTACCACACGTGGAAGCGTATGTGGCATCTTCTTCCTGGTGCTTGCAGCGGATTATGCTGACCGGTATATCTAGTTCCAGGTCAATCGTCTCCAGTAGGAGCATCCTTCATCTCCAACTACACGTCCTTCCTTTTCATACATGCGCTATTTGCCCTTTACGAGCCCAACGTCGAGCTCATCAACACGATGTTCAGCACCATTTTCCGCGATTTTTGTCGCGTCATCGATGAGCAATGGGACTTGTTGGTCGAGTCCATAAGGACCGGCTCTATTCCAGATTCCGTTGACGTCGGTCATCTCAAAGATCCGCTCTTGGTAAGCGGCTTTTGTGTTGCATTCAAATGATCGTCTAAGACCCTTTCAATAGAAATTCCTCCCAGCGAATCCAGAGAGGGCGATGGCTCTCTGCAATATTCCTCGAAAGATGCAGACACCTGGATGGTTAACTAAAATCTGGCCAGGCTTGCGGGTCGTAGTCGCTATATCGAGCGGACCGTTCCAGACAGTGCTGCCGGAAGTAAGTTCACCATGCGACTCTGCCGACATCCCTAGCTGAACGTTGACCAGATCCGGCATCACATGGGACCGGACGTAGAATTGCGTACGTTGGGCATCAACTGCAGCGAGGCTTTCCTTGCGCTCGCGTACGACCATCGGGATCCTAGCCTGTACAAAGTCGTTGGGTCGGACGAAATAATCGAATTCCTGCCCATAGAAGCTCCCGAGGAGTCCAAATACCTCACGCAGACGGTATTTGCATTTCATTTGCCATCGATTAGTTGATCTGATGGTTTGTTTACCAGTGGGACGTTGAAGTTGGCAGAAAGTACGAGGTCGTGTTGACAACGAGAGACGGACTCTGGAGATACCGTCTTGGGGACATTATCGAGGTTGTCGGATTTGATCCCCGCGATGGCCAACCAGTCATTCATTATCTCGAGGTTCGTCTGCTGTGATTCCTTGGTAGACCCCTTTTGCTCACCTTGCCTCATCACTACAGCGACGAGGGTGAGCGAAAGCAGCCGATCAGCACTCGAGGCGATTAACTGACTTGCATTATCTAGTGTTCATATACGTCTTGCCAACGAGATCGTCTCAGGGCAGGAACTGTTAGATGCACTCAACTCGACTTCTGGCTCACTTGGCTTCATTTCCGAGACGTGCATCGCTCCCGATTTCCGTGGGAGTATACCCCGTTACTGCTTCTTCGTCGAACTGGGTGACGAGCTGGGTACGTTCTCACCGCCTCTTTGTCGTGCATGGAGTCGGGCTGCTCACTAGGCGGGTCCACCAGGTCCCTCTCCGATCTCTGCGTCTCAGCAACTCCACGCGTATCTGTCGCAGCACAATGAAAACTATCTGAGGGAGACGCAGGCTGGCAAAGTCGGTGTTCCAGTCGTGCGCGTGCTCCGACGGGGCACATTTGCCGAGTTCCGGGACTGGAAAATCCGCGCGACCGGGATGGCGGCGGGACAAGTGAAGGTGCCCGTCGTGGTGTGGGACGAGGAGATTCGGGAGTGGTTGGCAGCGCGGGTGGTTGATGAGTTTTGAGGTTGAGACCGGTATGGTCTTGGATTGGCTATGGGCATCGTTAAGCCCATCTGCGATCCGCTGTTCTCTCCGCATACGGGACGATAGTCCCCGTGATATCTGTATCGATAGACAAGAGGTTTATTATTTTCATCATAGTATTTATCCTTAATATTATTATTATGACGCGGCAATGATTGTACCGTTCGAGGATCATGAGCAACGTCTTGGCCAGAGACATCAACGCCAACCTTGACGATCTTGGAGAACCGTGTACGAACAAAGCAAATTGATTCAGTTTGACATGCACGTCCGAACTGCCGCGCACCGACGATTCCCTCGCATCAATGTGAACGGTGGATACTACCGATGCCGGTCATGCATTGGCGTCACCAAGCGTGCGGCGGTACGTTGTCTGATGCTCCGCCAAGAAGCCCGGAATAGGCGCACCTGCCACCGACGGGTGACGGCGCCGCAAATCATGATGGAGCTTACTCCGACTACAGATATCACTGGGCACATCATGATGGCATGATGGGTCTGTCATGTGGCGTCCGTCAACCCATCATTGGGCTCTATGTAACAGTTGGGTAAGTAGACGTCTCGCTGGTTCCTGGGCCTCAGGCTCCCCGGGGAATTACACTGACTTGTTTGCACCCGAACTCAACACAGGACAGGGCCCAACCAGTCGGCAGGCTGAAACCGTTGGATATGCGCAAGATCAAGTCCGAGGGGCGCGATGAGAATTCAGTCGACTTCGCCGCTCACTTCTCATCGACAAGACTACAATAACCACAGTTTCGGTGTAATTCCGTGAATGGCCATTATCCTCCAATTTCTATGCAGCCGAACTGGCTTGATTGGCGCCTGCCATATGATCGAGATTCGAGAAGAAAGTCAAGCCAGTCCCAAGGCAATAAAGCGTGTGCAAAGTGTTGCTTTCCACTGAGAGTGCTCAATATCAATATCGAAGGGCAAACTTGGACTGAGTGGGCGCTCGTTCGAATTCACCTTCATGTCATGCCGTGATGCAGCAATGAGGATCAATGACGCAAAGGCACTGCCGCACCAGTGGCACCTGATCTGAGGTCATCAAGTATCTACAAAACCTTACGTTAGGCATGGAAGGTGTGCGATCGTAACCTGCGTTGTTCTCTTCAGCAAGTTGTGCCTTTTGGGTATAAATACTAGCCTTTTGCTTCCGCTTCCGCAGCCTTCTTCCGTTTCGTTCGGCTCACAGATATTGGATAGTGAGTGCACACACCACCTAACACCTCACATTGACCTACTCACGTTCTATCTTCCACCAGCCTTTCTGTGTTGTTCACGAACATCGGCTCTCCGTTGACCGAGTTGATTCGATCCCAGTGAGACGTGTCAGATCAACAAGTTGACAAGAATGATGTATGTGGCTGGGGTATGTGCGTATATAATTTGACTGCCTGGGCGTTCTGCAACGAGAGTGAAGCGAAGATGACAAGACCAGCGGAACACGTACGTACGTGAATGATCACCACTGCTCAGCGTGCAATCCCGTGACAGCGTGCTTCGTCAAGACCCAGCTGGACCATAGGCAAGTCTGCCGCCAGCGCCACGTATACTGGCTCGCACATCTTCATCAATGCCGCGAGTCAACCCATGGTGTCAATGCCATCCTTGGTACGACAGAGATATTGACAGTACATGGTGACAACATCCGGATTGACGAGGAGTTCATCGAGGATGTAAGATCCAAGGGGTCCTGTTGCGCCTGTCAAAACAACCTGACAGAAAAAATAACCAGTGACTATCGACGTCAAGACAAAAACGGTTCGTCGTACGCACCGCCTTCCACTGGCAGAGGCTCCGAACCCGTCATTGTCGCTCACCTCGTGCACATTGGGTGAGTATGTAACGTGGTTGTACTCTTCGATCGATGCTAGCATGAGCTCTTGCGGGCTAGTTTGCAAGGTATGAGCGTCTTTCTCTAGAGGGAGTAACGCGACGAGTTTTGCCAGCCTGCAAAGGACAAATCATGAGCGGTTTCCCGTGACAGGTCAGATAAACCCATGTACTTGGTGATAGAAGACTATTCAAAGACGGGATCTGTAGACAGTTTCTTGCCACCTAGTAGATTAATCTCCTAGAAATGTCTTGTCAACTCTGAATCAGGCCAAAGATACCACACACACCCTCTGGATAGCATTGTGAATCCACGTCGACCGCAGGGAGCCGAGCCCAAAATCGAATAGGTTCATATCCTCCAACCCGGCCATCAGCCGCTCAAACCTCCCCCCAATCACTTCTCTCATGACCAGCCTCACTTCTCCCTCCCCTTCCACGTGCCTCTTCCCTTCCGACCCCACCCTCTCCCTCGAAGTGCTTATACACGTCCTCGATCACTTTTTCGAATTCTTGCCCACAAGATACTCCCTTGTTGGCCCTAGGGATCCATGACCTGTATGGGAGAAATACGAGCACCTCAGCGGAGAGCTGTGAATGCGACGGGCAATATCACGAGAGCGCAGAAGGCAAAATCCATCTTGCAGTTATCAAGCGCAGCCTTGTTGGTCGCAATGATGGGCTTTGGGGTAGCCAGTGGAACTGCTGGACTGAATGACGGTGACTGGAATGAGGAACTCCCCATCGGGAGAGAGGCAAGTCCTGGGTCATATCGACGACGACGCAATGATGACGATGCGCCATCGTCCTTACCCACCTTGCGACGCAACGATGCCGACACACGTTCGCCCTGTCCCTGTCCTTACCCACCTCACGATGCAGCGACGATGACGACGCGCCGGGTGAATGACGCATCCATTGGAACCGAAACGTCGGATGGATGACCGGCATGGAGGACGGGTCGGCGAAGTGGGTGAGAAGCGCGGTGGCAGACGAGAGCAATAGATTCTGTACGATGATGTGTGAGTGACGGTCCAGAGGTGTGCAATCGTGGATGGCGAGTTGTTTGAGGACAGAAAGAAAATGCCTAGGAATATTGTGAAAGGCTGGGTCACGCAGATGTAGAATAGAGATGTATGAACAGTATCCCATGCGATACAAGGTTATTCTGTGACGGCACAACCAATGTTGTCCCGCCGAGCAGGCCAACGGTCAGATGGATAGGATGGCGGAACTAGTACCAATTGTTACGCGGCGGGCACCACCGCAGATTATCCATGTGGGGCAGGGACAGCGTTAACTGAGAAACGACTCAACCCCTTGACGCATTACCTCCTGGGTACACCTCTCTGTTCGATCATCCGATGAGCGAAATACGAAAACGAGGGCGTGGTTGTAAACAAAAGTCGGGAGGGTTGCGGCCAGCCTGGCTGCGCAAAAGAATAAGTCCGATAAATAGGATCCAGGCGGGATGGGTTAGGTCCAGCCCGTGTAACAGAAACTCGGAAAGGCGAATCATTAAGTTACCCTTCAAGTTCGAGCGCAAGAACTTGCTGCTATATACGCCTTATATAGATACGATTTGCCACGCCACAGTGAGTTTGTAAACAAGGTATTAGGTAACCTTCCTTTTTGAATGGCGACTCCTGAGCGACCTTGGCTTAATCCCCAATGCCTAGCTCTCTAGACATGTCCTTTGACGCCATTGACCAACTGCATGACTCATTTGAACAATTTCATGCTTTGGTCGTCGCAGCCAGCGCTGAGGCCCTTGCAAACATGCTCTCAAACCCCTTTCAGGCTGGCCATACCCTACGTTGGCGGAACTACTTTATCAAGTTCGGAGATTCATCGCTCATCTACGAAGCCGAGACACAAGCTCACCCCTACGAGAAAACTATCAGAGACCCAAGTGCACCAGGTCATTACCTGCTTCTCCCGCAACCACTTCACGTACCTGGTTTCGGAGTTCATCGATGCTCCCACCATAGGAGCCTGGTTGCAGTCTACGGACCCCGGTCAGCATGTGTATGGCTACCGCACGTTGCGAATGCGCTGGACTGGCTCCGTCGCGTTGATGCTCCAACCGATGTGCTGATTGGCCAACTGGGGGGCGGGCCAGCCCGTCACAGGTCTTCCAAGGATGACTGCGCGCCAATCAAGTTCGCAAGTATCGATGCAGTCGAGAGATATGCGAATAAGGTACAGTTGTACTTTGCGACGTATGTCCAGGTAGCCGTTCACCATGGGTTTATCTAGCCTTGTGAATTCCTACCTTCCATGTGTATCCCACCCGGGCCGCCTGTTAGTTTCTCCTTGGAATAGTCTGTCTTCGTTCGGGACGATCCCACTAAGTACAACCTCCTTATGGATGCGGGAAGAGTAATCTTGGTCGACTTTGAATACGTCAGCCTACTTCCGGAATCCTTTTTCAGCTACTCGATGCATGGCGTTACGAATCTGGACGGCTTTATCAAAATGGTCGCCCAGTATTTGCCATGGGAGGAGTCTCAGAACTTGCTAATGATGTGGAGGGCCGAGTACATTTTGCAAATGCACGCCCAGCCAAGCCTTGGTATGTCGTACCCGCTTATTATGGAATTTTGGATTGACGACGGGATCAGGTCTACTGCACGACACCGAGTGGAAGCACGCCTACTCCCCCAACATTACGACGTGAAGGGAGTGAAATGACGATATTTGTTCGCCGCAGAGGTCCGCAAGTCAGGATAGACATGCACATAGACAAACTCGACTCCGTCATCTGCGAGCACATAGGGCAAAGTAAGTCACCAAGTTTGTGGATGCAACATTTGCTCTCGATTGCAACGTGTTCGATTAATCATACATGGACTCGTACTTGCCTCTCCAACAAAGTTGGATATTCCGTAGGTATTGCCGGCGAACGAATCAAAACAACTCCCATCGCCAAGCCACTGCACGGTGGGTATACCAGGAAAGCCGAGCGAAGGAGACCTCTGATTGAAGATCAGTGAGAGTCAAAGGATCGCGCAGCAACTCATGGGCGAGATCATCGGATCGTATCGTAGCTGAGCCAAGTTTCGTCAGGACCGATGAATGAGGAACAGTGCGGCGCATGAGAAGGTGTGATAACTGATAGATCGATCCGGTAGGATCAGGGCATGTCGGATGAGCCCAAGTGTTAGACACGCACCTTACACACAGAAATACGACATCTTCGAGAGCTGATAGGAAATCAGTACCGAGGGATTGGTGAAAAAATGTAGAGCGTGCAGTGCGCCAAAATGAATAAACCTTCTCTTCATCCCACACGTCAGCAAGAGGAGCGATCGTGTGGGATGCAGAGAGGGCATCCAAGTCGTATGGAGAGCTGCTCCGAGTCGTGGTGGTCCAACTTAGTAGGGTTTACTCAGCACAGCCTCAGAGCCAGCTAAATCTGATCTCCTTATCCTCAGCTGACTAAGGGCCCCGGAGTTTATTCTTGCATTCAACTCGCATTCAATTGTGCATAGTACTTCATCCAGTATCTTCCACGTGGGAGCAATGTCAGCCTGAGGTACATCTTGCGCACCTGCAACGTTTTGAACAATGGCTAGCAGGAATGATGGTAAGTGGAAAAGCTGGCCGAGATCTCTAGAACATTGGCAGTTGCACATGAACATCATGATGACTTCCTCGTAACGCCCTCTACGGACGGCGCTTTCCACAGCTTCCTTGGGGTCGGGATTCTCCTTCAGCGGAACAACGCACCTAGGAACCATCCGACAGCATAATTTCATTGGCGAATGTAGAATGATAAACGTCACTGCGAGGACCTGAAGGATCAGTGCGACTGTTTTGAAACACTGTCGCGAGGATCTCATTTAGGTTTCGGTTTGCAACACCGTACTTTTCTTGGTCCTCCGCATTGATGGACATGCCTGCAAATAGCTCCGGGTCGAGGACCGCTTGGATATGATGGAGAGAATGCAATTCAAGGCATCGCTGTGCAACTGCTGCTACTTTGCTATTAGTCATGAATTAATGGCCCGACCGAGCAAGGTTGGCGTGTGAAGCGACGTGAGGAAACACTGCGAAGCTTTGCAAGGTCCCTGGAGAGGACGTCAATGTAACCTTGCACGAAAGTACGGACACAAAGATAAAGTAAAAGGTCGATGTGATTTTTTTTCGCCTCATCGTCGTCCACCACCCGCGCTGCCCAATCGCAAAGCCGGAGGCGACGGGCTGCATCACCAGATTCACCACTGCCAGGAACTAGAACTCTTCGTCTGGAACTGCAGGGCCCTCTTTACATTTGCCTACGAATACGATTGTACTTCCGATTAGCTACATGGATCATTGGCAAGGTCGGCCCACTCACCACCTCCGAATCGATGATTGCAACAGCCAATTCGCTTGGCTCCACCTGCTGCCGCCTGTCAGGGTGAAGGGGCTTCGTCCAAGAGAGAGGGTTGAGCGCACCTCATAGTGACTGTATCAGATCGACTGGCCCCGTGTAGAGTCTTGAGCAAGTTGATCGGCGACTCTCCAGCCGTGTCCAATCAGCCACGAGTTACGTGCGAAACTGAAAGTGACTGCGTGGCGAACCTATCACAAAGGTCTGATTAGGTGCGCGACGCAAGCATGAATAGACCATCTCTACGTCTCACATGTCAAGGGCGGTGACAGTGTGGGACGCGAAGAAAGCATCCAAGTCATATGGAAGTGATGGATGGACTTTGATAGCACAGCCACGTCTCCGTTCTTACTTAGTACGTGGGTGTCTCAGGAACCAACTTTTTCCCTCAGGCCGCACATTTAAAGAACCAGCGCTGCGGTGGTGACTCCAAGGGAGGCCGTCTCCCTTCCATGATGCTCTCTGGTCAGCAGCATCTCATCACTCATTCGATACGAACGTCAGTTTTTGTCTTCCTGAAACCGAAGACCTAGGCTCATTTTTCGTCTAGCATTTCCCGTCGACGTCGAGTAGACCTCACACACAGACCGAATGGCGGATGCTATCTGTGTAACTTTGCAGGATATCCCACTCTGTCTGTGTAAGCGGTTCGCCGATGAATTGGGATACCCTGGAAAGTGACACATGCTGCATGCATCCCAATGGCTCGAAACCCTTCAGAGTCATCTCAAACTGCTTCTTTCCAACACGGGTGCCTTTTCTCCCCCAAGTTGTAGAGCCATTCATCTGTTGCACTTTTCTCTTCTCCCTTGCTCGACTTTCCCACCATCGATCTCAAGAGTTTATATTGGTTCCAAGGTAATCTCAAATCGTTTCCAACGTTTCCCAAGATCTAAAGCCATTCCACTGACGTATGCCAGTTTGATGTAAACTTGTGTTCCAATTGATCTTTCGCTGTCACCCTCTCTTGTCAAGCGTGAGCGAGTTGGAATCAGCGCTCTGGACCTATTTTACTTTCCTCCTTCCAGGCTCAACTGCCAGTGGTTGCTATCCAAGATATTGCTGCATCAAACACGAACCTCGCGGTGGGTTCCTCCCGAACGCATACAGTTCGGTAAACAACCAGAGCGTCAACATTACCTTTGATCAAGGTCTCATTGGGGCTAGCAACAACCTGGGTGGTATTTTCATGCCCAATCCGCCGTTTTAACTCATCTTCCCCGTAGCGTCAGTCAGCTTAGCACTGGAACTAGACCGCACGGCAAATCAGCACCTCTCTCCCCGATTCACGAACGATACCACTGATTGTGTGCATGCGGAGTACAAAGGGTACGGAAAAGGGAACAGAGTACTCTACAAAGCATGGATGTCCGCTTGGAACACTCGTTGCAAAGACGGTCGGTAAGCACCCCTGGCCGAGTACGGCGGATGCAACGTCACGGTATCCTTCGCCTTCCACGAATAAAGTTTCAAGAGTCATCCTGAACGAGGAGGCCAATCCTCCGTGTCTCCTCTAACATCGTTTTGATATATTCCTCTCCCCAAGCGGTAGCGCCCTGGAATCACGAACAGGTCAAATGTCAAGTGCCGCAGATGATACGAAGAATCACCCACCTGAATTTGGAAGTAGAGTTTTGAATGAATCGTCCAGATATGAGTGGTCCTAAAGGCAAAGAGAGGAGAGTTCGTAAGACCGTACAGAAGCAAGAGCAGTCATCACGGACGCCTTACATGAAATTTCTCAGTCTGTTTCCGAGGCATATATTCTGAACGGTGATCTTCCCGTGTTGCGTCTTCAGCTTCTTCCCCACATCGCCCAAGTTGTTGAATGCACAGACCCACGGCATTGGTCCCGCCTCTTTTTTGTTTGGGTCTTTCCCTGCTCTCCTCTCTTCTTCCATATGGACCTTGTCCAGATCCTGAAGAGCGGTGAATAGATGAGGCAGACAAGGATTCGCTAGATATCTGTCGAAACGCTCCTGAAGTATTTTCGCTGTCCTGATCAGTCTTGCCTTCTCGGTGGGTTCCTTCAATACCGGAGTCATCGAAAAGCGCAAGGGCACGAGAGTGAAGGATGTAATGAAATGCGTCTTCGGGTTGATGGGTGGTTTTATGTACCGTTCAAGGTTCACGCTGCAGACAGCATCCACGATTCAAGTCAAGAATCACCAACGGGGGTCAGACGAAGCCCATGTGCAAGTGTCCAGTAAAAACGCTGCTTACACTGTCAAATCGGGCGAAAAATCGACTTCAGTTCCTTCAGGGACTGGATTCATCTTGTGCTGCGCCAAACAGTGTGCGGCGTGGAGCAGCGCCGAAACAGAAACGCCCAGCTTGCGCGTGGCTGCGACAAGCGCAGCTGTTTCTGATTCTGAAGTAGATATGGTATACCGGACAAGTGGATGAGCCAGGTTTAGTGGGAGGGTCGGGGGTGGCAGAGTGTGACAACTTGGCTAGGTTATGCATAGTCCATGGCGTTACTCGAACTACATATTAGAGCGAGGCGAAACAAACATACCGTGGTTCGAGCACTCTCGTCCAGGAATTCTTGAAGGAGTGCTGTGCCGACTGTTGGCCATAGATCAGATGTTCCCCCAGTCGCAGTGACCGGGTCAACAGCAAGATTCTTCCACTCTTCCGAATGCTCGATTTTGACGTCCATGCCCTCGCCGGATATCCATTCGCACATCAAGTTCAACCCGTGCAGTGCTGGTCCCGCGTCGATGATGGTGTGGGGGCCGTGGAAGTACAAGCCATATTCATTGTCCTCGTCCTCGCTCTCGCCCTTCTTCGAGGTCGTGAGCAGATAAACCTTGAAATAAGTAATAATACCCTTCCCGTCTGTGTAGGGAAGTCGCTTAAGGTTTATGCTCTGAACGAACTCGTCCACGTTGAGCGACGGTCCTCGCTCCTCGACGGCAAAAGCCAAATCGAGCCATGCTTCGCGATCGATGGACGGGGTGTACACATACTGTGGAGCGTCGTCGCATGTCATCGTGCATGCAATCGTGGGGGAAACGAAGCTAGAAAACGAAAGTAGTAGGACGTTGTATCATTATCTCGTGATAGGTTATTACCGGAGTTTGTTGAGAGCTTCACGAGCACGGTCCCTCATCTCTTCCACCTTCAGAGGAGAAGTAAAATTGACACCGATGCAGACTTCACCGTCACTGTTAATGAGCAATGCAAAGTTGGTCATCTACACCACGGGGGTGAGCAGACAGTAACTTGCGCATCATTAGTGTCCCAATGTCTCTGCATGGCACGCTCAGAGCCAGACATGATTCTGGTAAAAGCGGTGCTGGTATCAGTCTGGCGGTCACACAAGATGGAGTAGGAACTTACCGAAGCCATTGAAAGGGCTCGCGATCGTTATTGTGGTACCATGGACGGTTGCAGGGATGTATTGACGATATGGACATCGTTGTGATGTTCGAATCCAAGGAATTACATCAATAGATCGATCGAGTGCCCCAGGCCACGTGGCCGGCCCGACCGGATCCGGTTGATCAGTGCTGGTTGTCCTCTAGTGACTGCGTTACTAGATTCACCTGACGACTGGGACACCTGCAGGCTCCGAGATAATTACCGACGACATTCGAGGGGTGGCATTCCCGCGTCAAAGTGATCAGATGCCTTCAAGTTTGCATCCGAGTCAGCATCGGCGACCTCCGAGTCACATTTACAAAAACAACCACTGGCACGAGGGCCAGTAGCCTGATGCTATCAACCTCCAATACGAGAATCAAATTATTTTTCAAAAGTTTGAGTTGTCCGTGCAAGTGGTACGCACCGTGCCCTACTGATGCTGATACGGTTACTACAAAGGGGTCGGGAGCAAATATCGAGTCCGGCCTCCTGTCAAGATGTTCAAGTTTCCCTAGGATAACCTGAAACTCCGATTATTTGTAGCTCAAGTATGTGTTCAAGTTGGCATGGATGGCAACAACGCCGCGGGTATGAATTCGCTCGGTACATGAGCTGAGGATGCGATTCGATATCACGGGACTGATGAAAGGTAGCTATATCCTT